>KZ505647.1:2951589-3008000 GCA_002844005.1 Limosa lapponica baueri | reverse complement strand
TTGCCCCTCGTCCTGTCACTGGGAGCCACTGAAAAGAGTCTGGCTCCCTCCTCCTTCAACCCACCCTTTACATACTTATAAGCATTTTGACGATCCCATTCTGGAGAATATTGTTGCAGTTTTTGTGAATGCTACCACAAAGGAACTATTTGAAAACTATTTGTGTAGGAAGTGTTTCAGGAGGTATTTAGAGTCTTAGAGAATAACCATATAATATGCCTTATTACAACAGCCGTGAGTGATATTGATATTTCCATTCCCAACTGCTGGATCATGTTAGAGAAATACGGTGCTTCATACTGTGGGTTAACAATTCAACTTGGCGATACTTTTGAATTAATAATACTCATACCGAACAGAACTGACTTACTGAAAAGGCTTCAAATTCAAGACGCACTAGGAAATAGTATGACAAAATTCCCATATCCCAAACAGAATACAATTAAGCAGACAAAGAAAAGGCTGATAGGGAAATCATGTCTAACCAAGATCAGAGGCATGAACACAGTCAGCCCATTTTTTTATCACCTGATTCAGGTCATTAGCCACAGCACAGTACTGTCTCTTGCTGACCATAAACAACAGATGAACAGACTACATTATCTAATGGCTTAATAGAATCTAAAGTTTTGTAATCTTATCTGAGAAATTGAAAAGCATCAATGCTGTACGGAATGTGGATTTTAAAAAAGCCTTACAGGAAAAAGGTTGAGTGACACTAGCTGCCTTCCCTATTATGTTTGTTTATCATATGTTATCTTAGAGCAAATACAAAAGGTTTGATTCTCTGGTTCACAATATTAAAAAATCCTCCTGTGTCCTTTTCTCTTTCAGTAACACCTTCCTGACTGCTTTTGGATGTCACAGGCAAGGACTTTGCCGATGGAGTGATTAAATGATGTGCAGTCTGCCCTTAGCAGTGAAGGTGATAATTACACAGGGAACAGCAACTAAGGAGTAAGGATGTTCCCCTGGAACAGGTCTCAGAATAAAAACATCAGATGTGTGGTGCTTTCAATAGCACTGGGCCTCTCTTCATTACTGCCCCATCACTCTTCTGAAATTGATCCCATTTCATCCACTTTAATGAAGTTTAACAAAAAATGTCGCTAAAGAATTTCAATGTCGTCTTCTCTCTCAGTAGCTGACTTTCTCCAGAGCACTGAAAATAGCACCTATGTTCAACAAAGTACACAAAGGGAAACAGCTACCAAAAGTTAACCAAGTTCTTTTATTAATCAAAATGTTTACAATGAGTTTTTTAAAAAAATGCATTCTCTTCTGCAAAACAAGTTTTTTATTCCACTTTGTAATTCTAAGAATGTATCTCATACTGTATGATATGAAATAACATTTGTGGTCCAGTCACATGCTTCATTGACCATAGAATGCTTTATCTTTTCATGTGTTGATTATCTTTTCTCTAGGAGAGGTAACATTATTTGCATATCAAAAAGGAAAAGCAAAGTTACTCTGGAGTGAACTGTTTATTCTTTTATTTAAGGCTGTATTTTTGAGCCCTCTGTTTCAGAATGGAAGAAATAAAATGGTAGAAAATCTCAAAATCTCACAGGAACATCTTCAGAAAACTAGGAATTCTCAAGGAGTATATGTTAAGTCAGAAAAACAGAATAGCCCCAAAGATTTGGCCAGATTTTCTCAAATAAGAATGTTTTCTTTATGTCATCTACCTGACATTTGCCTACTGACAAAGTGTTAGTGTGGAAATTTCTTTCAGATAGAAAACAAATCCACAGGAACCACAGTCTAGTCTGCAGGGCAGAATACTACGAATTGTTCAATGAAGAACAAGTGCAACAATTCTCAAAGCAAAATCACTTTAGTGGTTCCTGGCGATTATTCAGTTTAACTGCTACAGTACCATATGCTGGACAAACAACAATATCCAATGCATCTGTTAAATCGTATGCCAATACCAGATATCTCTTCCTTACTCCTCATACAGAATAAATCCTATTATAAATAGTTGCTTTTTTTAGTGTAATTGTAGATGATCTCATATTTGTGTCATAAATCTAAAACCAGATATGCTAAAACTGGTGAAATATGTGTGTTAGTTATAGAGCAAAATTAATAATACACTACTTATGTCCGCATATTTTTATACCATAAATGAGAAAACTGAGAAATAGGAGTTAATGTGTAATTTCTGAACTCTTAAACACTTGCTAATGAACTGAAGAACCTATAAACCATGTAAGCAAGCTACAGTTTCTCATGCTTTCCTTTAGAAAACCTTAATTGTTTACCAACTCCAATAGTAATCTTTTTTTCAGAGGAAAAGAGAGAAGAAAAAAAATCTTGCTAGCTTCAAATAGTTCTTTCTTCTTTTTTCTTTCCCCTTACTGTACTTAAAACCCTAGAAATAGGATAGGTCCTTTATAAAGAGGTAAGATACAAGTATTCTTTTGAAAAGCATAACCAAACAACTTTGTCAGTATGTTTGAATAGTTAAGACAACAAGGATAAACTTATCCTAGAAAATTTTGTTTTATGTAAAATTTGGCTGGGGAGGGAAATTTTCCAACACAAATGGTCTTACGCTGATTTTTCATTACTTGTGTTGTAGTGAAAAAGAAAAAAGAAAAAAAAAAGGAAAGAAAAAGAAGGGCTTCTTGTTCACTGCAAATCTGATCCATCCATTAGACATCTATCTTATAAAATATTTATAATCAGTTCTGTCTTGAGACCCTGAAGTTTGCTCTTTCCCAGTGATATTTGATAAGAGCTATTGTAGCATTTCAGCATTATCTCCAAGGATCAGATTGGAAGAGTAGTATTTACACAAATAGAGTTTAAGCATCTACAAATCATTTTACACCAGAAATCCACCACAGAGTTGATACAGAACAGAACAAATGAACGTGAGTAAACACAGAAATACACATAAAGCATGATCTTCCCTCCCTGGCATTGCTGAATATTTGCTTTACTGTCTGGAAATATGTGGAACATATTTCTCCCCTCCCACCATAAACCGTGCCTATGGGGTTTTGCAATAATTACAACTACATTTGAAAGAAAACTTGTTGCATTATTTTATAATACTGAAATCACTGTTTATGAGAAAAAAAATAGTGCATATGTCTTACAGTCCCAGCAGCAGCCATAATTGATACAGCGTAGTTAAGTGCACTTCTCTGACAAGGTTAAAATTTTAATCCCACCAGTAACAATAAATCATGGTTTAGAAATGCAATGGCTAAAACAAAAGTCAGCTAAGCTGTGATAGAAGCTCACTGTACATATGCTCTTCCTTAGAAATATACACAGGAGAACTTGAGTTAGCTTGACCCTCTGCCGGTATTCTGGATTTAATTTAAATCAGTTGAGAGCAGTTCCATGGTAAAAGTTTATGAGTTTGGTCATTTAGTCTGCTATTTCAGCAGACAAAAAATAAAGGAATATGCACACAAATGTACATTTTGTTTGAATGCAACACTCAACAATGATAAGATTTATTATTACACAAATCCCCTCAAATTTATCCTGGATTTGGGTTCAAACTTTTTAAGATGAAACTGATAAACTTCATGATACATCTTAAATTAAAATTCCTGATTTAGCCTTACAAATATGATAAATATTACAACTGCTGGAACAACAAATTATGTAATTGAAATTGGTGGGTATGACCTGTGAAGAACCAATCCAATGCAATTTCTAGATCATTGGTCTAGATTATCCATCTGTCCTCACCACTACAGAGATTTTAACTTCAGTGGGAATTTAAGAAATCTTGGCATTCAAATTTTAATTTTATGACCTCAAATATTGTTTTAGAATCAAAAATCTTCTATCCTGATAATTTCCTGAAGTCTTTTCAATTATTCTGAATATTCTTTATTTACCATTTTTGAGTAACTTTTTTCTGAGGACTTTAACCAACCTACAAAGTATGAGACATTATCCTTAATCAAGGCAAATGGTAAAAGCTTTAGAAAGTCTCGGGCTCTGCACATTGGTCATGCCAGAGTTTTATTGCTCCTTTGGATGTATCCTTTTCTAAATCCAAATGAGGAGATATAGGGTCCATTTCCAATTCTGACTCTAATACAAGAACTGTAATAGTCTGAAGAAATATTCCATAAAGTCACAGCACAGCTATACTTAGGCAAAGAAACTCCTATCTGCTGTGAAATCCTTTCTACCTCATAGCAAAACTCGCATTTCCCTGCAGCATTATTCTCTTTTCCAACTTAAAGTGACATCCTCCGAGGGCTGTGTTAGAAAGCAGCAGCAGGACCAAATGTCATTATGAGAGAAACCCTCCCCTGAATTGGGTTGACACCATCTGAAGCAGGCAGCAGGCAGGCAGTCCCATACCCTTAGGTGAAAGTTCCAACTTTCTCTCATTCCTGAAGTATAGGCAGCAGGATAAGCTGACGCAGTTCAAGCCATAAATGCATATTTTGAAAATGAAACAGTAAGGGTAACTATGCACAATAATATAAGTGTCTCAGATAACTAGGGCAGAATCAATCTTTTTTCATGCTATTGTTGACTTTCTAATATGATTCATATACCCCTTTCAGGTTTCAGAAAACTCTTCTTTATGAAAAATGTTTGTCAGACGCAGCAGTCCTTGGTAGCCTCTGAGTGGTTTCCGTCTTTTGGCTTTGGTGCTTGAGTCTTCAGAGGGAGAGTCTTAACTGGGTCTTAGTCCGGAACACATTTAAATTGCCTTCATGTCCTGGTATATTTTTGGACCCACAGCTGAAAATAAACAAAATAGCCCTCCCTATTTCCCAACCTTTTCCACATGCTGAGCTATTGCTCAAGGATTCTGCAGGTGTTTATGCAGGAGAAATTTGCAGATATCTTTCAGGATGAAAAAGAGCAAACTCAGGAGGACAGAACTGAATTTCTAAGTGGCCTGGTGAGTTCACAGCAGTGGAGACTATAAGTTACTGAGTAAAATCTGTATTAAAAATAAAAAATAAAGTCTGATACCAACAGTACAGAAACAATGGATTATCTTTGATTTTAAAAACATGTAATTTCTTTTTATCTTGAGTAGAATAGTGATATTTTCCTCCTTAATAATCACCTGTCACACAGATGATGTCAAAGAAAAACTTGAAGAACTTGCATATAAAAAACTTGATTTCCTTCAGTCTGAACATGTCTATCTTCAATGCTTTTGTTATTTTTCAACTAGTTGGCTGAGAGACAGTTAGCTAAAAGCAAAACAGAGCAAACCCACCCTAGCTTAAGGATTTACACTCAAAAATACAGATATTAAAGAAATTGAAAAACAAATGTAATTATCACCAGACCAAATTTCATTGTTTTGATTTGGGCTTATGGTCTTGTCTGAGTCTAAAATTCATATTTGTATTTAGAGGGAAGAAAATCCTGATATTTCCTAGTTTTCTGCCCAAAACGAGGTTTGGGGCATTTTGAACTGTCTTTGACTGTAACATTTCCTTCTAGGAGATAATTTTGTTGTTCCACCATCCGCCTTTCAAAATCAAACTTTAACTGAAAATTCATGTTACATAAACAAACTTAAAACTGGGCTCTTGACTCCAATATCTTCATAATTTTGAGAACCATAGGGATGTGTCATAAATACAGGGCTTGTTTGGTTTATAAATTTAGCTCTATAAGAGATTTTTCACTGTACTATCTTAATAGAAAAAGTCCAATAAAAAGAGAAAATTCCTGAGGTAGTTAGCAAGAAGACAAACTAGGATTTCAGTAAGAGGAAAGAGAGCACAGTGTCAATGTGGTAAAGCAGAATAGCAAGGGGTCTATCCAAACAGTACATGAAAAATTACCTTTGCATTCCCACACTGGTGTTCAGAAATCACCCAGATCCAGCAAAGTGTCAAGGTCTGTTTTGGACTGTAGAAGCAACCAAACCCTAGTTAAATACAGGCCTGTGAGACACTGCATTTCCTTCCACAAATATTTTTTTCATGTTTATATTATTTTGTACAGCTCAGATATACTCCAACTTGAAGTTTAAAGCTAGAAATATTTAAATGTGCATTTTTCATATACAATCTATACCAGGTTCCAAGTTTTACTGCTGTAACTTGTTTACAGAGACCTTTATCTGTCTCACAGATGGTGTCTAAGCCAGTGTTTCCATCTGCAGACTTTTTCTGAATCCTTTTAAGCTGTGACAAATTAAAGCTATGTAAGATTTCAGTTTATTAGGGTTATCATTCTCCAGAATGGGAAAATGAATATACTTTATTGGGTTTTTTGGTTTGGGTTGGGTTGGGTTGGGTTTTTCTAAGCATTCATTGGATTTTAAAATAAGTATATTAAAATACACCCAAAGAGATTAACATAACACTGGGAAAACTGCCAGTTTCATGTTATTGTTTGCATTACAGTAGCACTTAAAAGCTTTATTGGCAGTGCCTATACTAGTAAATTAATCTGCACAGGGGTATGGGAACAGGCACTGCCACACAGTCATTGGTACTATTACCTTGTTAACATGGTTGTCACCTGGGGTGGCTACTGTTTGCACAGACAATTTCTGGGCATAATTCCGTGGACAGCACTGACCAAGTCAATCCCAAAAGGCACTCCGAAGGCACCCTATTTTGAAGGGTAAGAAATTTAGCCATCTGGATATAAGCTGTGCCACGACACTTGGACTCAGAGCTAGAAAGTGGTCCCTGGTTTGCTTCCTTAATAATATAAGTGTAATTGTTTCAGACTTGTATCTTGGTGCAGCTAAAATAAATTGTACCTATCTCAAGAAGCTAAAGGTTCCTATGTAAAAGGAGAGCAATAAAAGGAACCTCAGAAAACGTCACTGGAATTCATGCCAACACAGCAGGGTACTGCTGCCTCCTGTTGTCTGGACCTGGTAGAGATTTATGACAATACTAAAGCTAATAGTGGGCCATTAACTTAAATCGTTATGCTTATATCCCATTTCCATATTCACTTTCCATAAGTGATCTAACTGTGAGTCTTGTTATATAGCATTTATTCATATTTTTTCACATTTGCACTGTGAAGGGTGAGCACGGTGCAGAAACCAAAACCAAAACCAGCCAAACAAACAAACCCTCCAAACCAAAACCTCAACCCACAATAAAAAAGTAGGATGTGATGTAAGAAAAGCTTGTTCTGAGGAAAGAAGAAAGGACAAGAGGAAGAAAAAGCAAGGGAGAATTGACAAGACAAAACACTGGACCAAAAGCCAAATACCATAGAACTGCATATGGGAAAAGGAAAAAAACCTTTAATACCCTGTTTTTTCACGGGGTTTATAACCCTTTGCTTTTTCCTACTGGAGACTGTAGAGCAGCAAAGGATGTGTGAACAGATCTTTACTCCTAGGGAAGTCCTTCTGTCATAAGATTCTTGCCCTGCTGCATGTTTTCTTTGATGGAGAGGGAAATGGCATTGGGACTTGTATCTGCCAAGGTAAGTGTATAACACTTCCAGAGAAAAGCATACAGGACAGTCCATAAAAACAGAAATGGAAGATTTATATTTCAAGATTTGCTGAAAAAAAGTCTGTTTTAAAAATACATAAACCCTGAATTCCCTTGTTATCCTGGTTATTTAAGCTGTCTGGCCTACAGTTTTTCTTCTATGGTTTGTATTTATGGTTCAACTCTAAATCCCCTAAGTAACAAATATTCCATTATGCCCTTCGATGTGGATGTGAAGTTTCTTGGGGAAATGTCAAAAATAAAAAATTTTAAAAAAAATGAATCCACCAAACTAAAAGCTTTCTCTCTGCTTTCTTTTCCTTCTCTTTCTCCATTGTTCCCATCACTGTTCTATTTCGTTTACTTTCCTTCCCCAATCTTGTTTGACTTTTGGTTTCTCTCCCCTTACTGTCTCTGGGTATCCCCAGTGACAACACAATATTTCTTTTTTCCAGTTTTATTTCGTTTCCTGGACTCCCATAATAATTAGTTTCCTATGGTTGCTCTTCCCTCAATATTATACTTCTCATATTGGTATATATCCCTCTCTGTCTTTATACTCTGCTTGATACTTCTCTCTCCTGTTTCTGGATGATATTTCTCACTACTTTTTTTTCACTTAGCTTTCTCTTCTCCTCTCTCAGTGCTTAAAACATCTACTTCCATCTAATGTATCATATCTTTTTAGTAATAAGAAAGAATATTCATTCTTTCAGGATAAGTTGTAGGGCAGGACTGCATCTCTGGGATTTTTTTGTGGTTTGGGTTTACTTAAGGTAAATCTACTGTTTACTATGAATAAGATGACATTATTACAACTTCAGACATATTAGAGCTCATTCTGCTGTTACATTTCCAGTTACTTCCTCTAATATGGTTCCCTTAATATCTTTTTTCTTTTTTTTTGTTTGTTGAGTATATTGTTCATACAAAGGAATTTGTTTTTTTCTTATGTATGTATATTACAACAGTAAAAATTAATGATCTATGAAGCAGCCTTGTGTATTTATGAAGTTTGTTGTGTAGACTAGCGCCAACAGTGTCAAGTGAGAAGTGAAAATCCTATCAACTGGTGCATACACAGGAGGGACATGCCAATTGTCTTTAAGTATGTGTAATCAGTGACTGAAGTAGTCCACTGAATAGCTGTGTTCTTAGTTGCCAAAATGTGAGTGACTGGTTGGTTGATGAATCTTTTGTTTCTCAGGCCAGGATTGGAAACTGTCTCCAAAATCTTGATTTTCAGGTTTATTTTACCTGAATTCAGAAAGGATTTAGGTGCTTGGTAATTATAGAATAAGAGCCAGAGAAAAACCATAATAAAGCAGCCCCAGTTGTAAATCTGTATTTTGGCTATATAGGCTATGCAGGCAGGCAGGCAGTTTTTGGAAATAGACTGACTTGGTTAAGCAGTACAGGCTTTCTGAAGAAATGGAGGCAAATCTGGCATATTTCAGTTGTGCATTTATAGCTAAGAGTGAAAAGGTGTCATCGAGGATGCATTGGCTTTTGTAGGTATATTCTAAACAAAATATTTTTTTCACTCATCAACATATACATCTAATTAATACTCTGAAAAATCAGAGCATAAATATATCTTAAATCAAAAGATGTGGTTTAGTTTGCTAAGGCAAAATCATGAGAGTTATATTACTTTAAGATTGCAGTAGATTTATAAATGGTCGAGTTTCTTCTTCCTTCAGATGAAACACTTCAAATTATGGGATTTTATTTTTTTTCTTTCCCCAACCAAACATCAAATATGATTATTAAAGACAAAAATTCACTATGAAGTCACCCAGAAAAAGTATAATCTTGTAAGAAGTATATCAGATGTATTTTGTATTTTCAGACAAAATCTTCCAGCAGCGTGAGACTGACTAGTATATATTTGTCCTACGCTTGCCTTCATAATGATTAACATACTGCCTTCAGAAGGAGCTTTCCAATCTGGAACTCTATTAGCAGATATCTTGATTATGGTGCTTGGAATGGAAAACATGGTAAAAAGAATGTGTGGGAGCATTAAGCTCCTTCTCTGCATCTTTATTGTACCAAGTCATTACATTTAGTACCTGTTCAATATTCAAATATTAAGTAGATTTGTCTTTGCCACGCTTTCAGCTTAATAAGAATGTCAAGTCTGATGTCAAATTCTTCCAGAACTGCAAAAAAAGTAAAACTCAAGTAGTATTTGTAAAGGCAAAAGAGAGAGGTTTTTGAAATCTTTACCCCTTAGTAGGATAAAGCCTTTTTTTCAGTGAGAACAAGGTTTCCTCCAGTATCACGTGACACCAGATATCATGTCAGTGCAGTTTTGTGCTACATTAGCACACTGACCTCCTAATGGACAGGAAATTTGCCTTTGATGTTTAAAGGTCATTAGTTTCCTTCTAAGTTTCTATTTTTTTCCAAGCTGTTCTTTTACATAAATGTTTAACATTGAATTCATAGGTTGCTTTTTCGTCCTGCATAAACTTTTAACATTGAATTCAGTGCTGTCATTTAATAACTGGAGGAAAGACTTTCAGTTTTCAACTTCACCTAATGAGAGAACAATTTTTTCCTTCATTTATCAAAGGTCCCATGATCCCCTGTCCCTCCCACTTTAATTGGGAAGCTGTAATTTTTTGATAAACAAAAATATAAGTACAAAGTATCTGAATAGTATGGGTTAAAAGAAAATGGCAAATTGACTCCCTGTAGCACAACTTGGCAAACATTCCAGCAATATACTTTTACTCAGATCTCAAATAAAACAACAATAGTCAGCACTTAATGAATTTATATCACATTTTATGTCTTTCTACACATCACTTGATGTTTTGTTGTCTGCTGGTGCTTTTAGAGATTTCCCTTGTTGATAATGTTTTTGTGTTGCTACCAGGTCTAATTTGGCTTTCAGCTAAGCCTTTGAATTTTTTATAATAAAGTAATTTACAGATGCTAGAAGATAAATTAGGACTGCAAATGCAGTTAAATTGCATAATCACACAGATTGATTTTGTGCTAGCCTTTGAGATGTATAGATACCTTGTGGCATCTCTGTCAAGAAAAGGCAGTGAAAGCAAAAACCTTTTAATTTCTCTGGAAATCAAGGAAAAACATGTCAAAGGACCCGAGAAAAAATACAGCTGTTTTGACTGAAATGCCTGGTGGTTTATAAATGTTCAGTATACAGGTGGCATTCAATAGTGTCATTAGCTGTCCCCCCACACTTAGCATACACCTCAAAATACTCTTTCACATAAAGCACAATTTGTATGTACAGCAAAGGGTGGGATTTGTTTGTTTGTTTTGTTTTGGCATTGTCATTGATTTGGAAGAAAACCAAAAAAAAATAGAGTTCAGTGACTTTTGCAGATTTATTATGTTCAGAGAAGACTTCTTGAAACAATTAGGACATCCCAGGATTAATGTTATCAGGAGAATACAACCAAGAACACATGCAGAATGCAAAATTTTCCTCTTGTGGATAAAACATTTCAGTTAACTTAAGGAGTTGTGAACTTTCACATGAGAGTAAGTAAGTGCAACTTGGCTGCTAACATTTTATGAGCAGAACACTGTTACTTGCAGGGATGCTCTGCAGTAACCACAGCTTTGTTTCAGTATGTTCTATGTTACAGTCATGGGGATAGACATGCCAAGAGCTAAATGCATTAGGTGAAGATTTTACAGATTCTATGTACCAAATCTAGGATCCAAACACATTTCAGCTGCTGACCAAGGCAGTAGGTGCCCCTGTATTTTTTGCTGGAATCAAGAGAATAAACTAACTCAATCTGCCAGGAAAAATTTTGAAGTAATTTATTTTACTGCATTCAGAAAGGCAGGGCTTTTTGTTGCATACTCACAGTCATAAAGTCGTGAAGATAAATGCAAGGCAAGCCCTGGTGATGTAGATAATTGAACAATGCATAAGTGATCTGGAAACAGTTTGCAATTAATAATTCACTAATGCTCGGTGTAAGTCACCATCACTGGTGACACTCACATGCAGTGATCTGTTGATCTTATGATTTTGATGTTTTCCTTTCAAAAGACAACATAGGAGTTCATAGCAAAGGCAGGTAAATGACAATCTGATATAGAACCCATAACAATAAAGAACATAGAGAAAGGGTGAGAAAAGTGGGGAAAAAAGGTTTTCAGAGCAAATATACAGGCCTGACCAAAAAACTTATAGAAAAATAAAATTCAAAATAAATAGTATGGCAAATATATCTTGGAAAACAGGGAAGTGGAGGCAATCGGATGAGGGAGTGCATGGGGAATGAGGAAAATGCCTATGCATTGTGACACAGAATTAGTTTAATTAATTTTTGCTGGAACTATAACATGATTTGTATATGGAAATAACATTTTCTGTGGACATTTAACAGTTGGATGAGAATTTGATGTTGTCACACATTTGTGTTGCTTTATTTTGTGGGTTTTTTTTAAGACTGTCTTCATTTCATCTTATGCCTAGTTCACTAACAGTTATGGAGCAGAGTTTCAGTTAATAAGATAAAAACATTCAGTGTCAACATATGCATTTAATAATACTTTTATGGATGATTGCCAGCGGTATGCTTTGTGTAAGATGTGTTGACAAGTTTCTATAGAACTCACCTCAAAATACAGAAACAAGAAGCCACGTGACATCTGTATTTCTTACATTCTTATGTTAAATATGTTGATGAATCTTGTGGGTGTTTTCCGAGAACACACTGAGAAATAAATTAGTTATAATTGAAACTATAGGGCAAAAGGAACACGTTCTCTGCTATGCTATGTGAAAATCTTTTTAATAAAATACGAAATGCTAATATTTTCTCTCCAAAAACAGTTTAAAGAAACAAAGAGTACTTTATCTAATTTAACTACTTTTATCCATTAAAAAAGAAGGCAAGAATTAATAAAATACGGTGAAGACATGAACTATGTGAATCACTAGTTAACCTAGTGAAACCACCATTTTAGGTCTCATTAAGGCATAGGTACACACATATATTAGTATTCTGACTTAGAGCCTGCAATCTAATTGGAGAATTTGCTGCATGTTCAAGAACATGTTTAAAAGGCTTCCGAGTCTGAATGTGTGCTGGGCAGAGTTTTGCATTTAGGGCAAAAGACAACTGAACATTAAGGGAACAAACCAGCAGTTTATATGAAAAGTGGTTTGAAAGTATATGAATATGAGTTATGGAAGCATATTGTTGTCAGTCAAGAAGAGACTCAACATTTGAAAAGGAAAGTTACAGATTATTTTAAAAAACAATTTTCTGTATATAACAATCCATTTAATCTAATGCACCTACCCTTGGTAAAACAGTTACAGACTAAGGTTGGATTGTTGTCATGCTGCAGGGAAACACTGACACAGACAAAACTGAACACACCTGTAAAAAGGGAGAGTCAGTCAAAGCCTCTTGTGTGAAAACAACAATGCAAGGAAAGAAAAAATTGAAAAGAGAAAAAAATATGTTTTGGGGTTACTCTTTCATTGTGTCCCTAGATTGTGTTTAGGTAAATGAAGAATCTTTAAAAAAAAGAGAGGAAACTGAAAAGGCAATTGAAGTTAAGGTAGAGTGAAGAATCATAGAATCATAGAATGGTTTGGGTTGGAAGGAACCGTCAAATATCACCTTGTTCAAATGCCTCTGCCATGGACAGAGACATCTTTCATTAGATCAGGTTGCTCAAAGCCCTGTCCAACCTGTCTTTGAACACTACCAATGATGTGGCACCCACAACTTCTCTGGGCAACCTGTTCCAGTGTCTCATCACACCCCTCATTGTAAAAAATTCCTTCCTTTTGTCAAATCTAAATCTACCTTTTTCAGTTTAAAACCATGGCCCCTCCTCCTGTCTCTACAGCCCTTTGTCTCTCTCTGTCTTTCTTATGAGCCCCATTTATATACTGAAGGGCCACAGTAAGATGTCCACTTCTTCTCCCCAGGTCTCTCAGCCTTTCTTTATAGGAGAGGTGTTCCTTCTGATCATTTTTGTGGCCCTCTTCTGGACTTGCTCCAACAGGTCCATGTCTGTCTTGTGCTTGGTGCCCCAGAGCTGGATGCAGTATTCCAGATGGGGTCTCAGGAGACCAGTGTAGAGGGGCAGAATCAATTCCCTTGACCTGCTGGCCACGCTGCTTTTTTATGCAGCCCAGAATACAGTTGGTTTTCTGGGCTGTAGCTACAATGTGCATCAACACGGAATAGTCAGACTTTGAACAGCTAATGAAAAATGTTCTTGAAAGAGAGTGAGAGAAGGAAATAAAAAAAAAATAAGGGGCTAAAAAGAGAGAAAAATATTTTGCCACTTTTGAGGCAGGAAGAAATCACCTCTTCAGGCTTTGGATATCCAGGAGTTAACTGCCCAGGGCTAAGCATGTAGGACTATTGGTCCTCTTTTGTAAGTGCAGATTGGCAGGCATCCTCCGGAGAGCTCATTATTCCTTTCATCTTGACCAGTTTTCTTGGGCTAGCATGAACTGCCTTCCAGAGGGACCTCCCTTGACTGATTGTACAAGGAGCTCGGATAACTAAGGTTAGGTAAGAAGAAACCCATGCTTACATTAGATTGCACTCTTTATGTCTGACAAAGCAAGAATACTATATAAACTCGATATAGCTCACCCTCCCTCATGCTGAGATAGACTCAAGTCCTCATCTTGAAGTAAATGACATTAAGGCACTTTATAACCTCATGTTCTGTCACTGACAGCATATTCTGCTTTCTTTGAAAAGAGTTCCCAACTCAAGATATTGATAAAATACACTTGGTAGTGAATATACAATTGTGAAGAAAGTTCATAGAGTACACAAGGGGATAAGACTCTTAAATAAGATGCGAAAAGAAAATGATCCATTAAGACATTTTGAAAAGCAGCTCTCCTTAAACATACTTCATATCAGAGGACAGAGTGGTTTTGTAACATATTTAGCAGTTTGTAGAATTAGAAGAAAACAAAACTATAAAGACTTGTTTACTATTAGTCGCTGATGTATCAAGAAAGCATTGCTGGAATTATGTAATGTGCCCATTTAAAAAAAACCTATATTGTAAATTGACACCCTTCTGGAATTGAGTTTATTATAAAATATCTTTGAAGAAAACTATGTTCTACACTAATTAATTATAGTTCTATTACTTGTGCTCTTGCAATTTTTTCCATATGCTAGAATTTTCTCTCAGTACTGAAGTAAACAGAAGTTACTATACAGCTTAAAATTTTGGCAGTAGAACTTTATTTCTTTTAATATTCAGGAAACACTAGTCCATCACTTCTGAAAGAAATTTTTTTCACTAGCCTGTTGCATATGCTCCATTAGTCTGTAAATTTGATAATGGCTCAGAGTGAAGAATATCTAGATAAATAACAGCACCAGCTCCCATACAACCTTACATTTTCCTTGGATGAATCCTATGCAAGAACTGACCAGGCTGATACTGAATTACATGACAAAATCTGACATTACTGCTATGCAAGGCGTGGTGAATGAGAGCTACTACAGCTCCAAAATTCCATCATAATCCAGTTGTATCGCACATTCTTCCATCAAATAAATATGTGTATTAGAGATGTTTTCCTGTGGTAAAGTTGAAGTCTTTTGCTAGATGAGGTATTTTTAGTTGCAATACGAATTTTGCCAGTTTGCTTTTAAAAAAGCAGGTTTCTGTGCGTAAGAGGGCCCTCCTGTCTGTCATACCACTGAGCAAATAAATTTCCTTCAAAACTAACCTTACTGGAAGAAAGACAAGCATGTCAGGCATCTGGAAGGGGAAAAAACATATGTTTGGATGAGCCAAAAAGTACAAGAAAAATATGAAAGAAATAAACACTTGTCAAAGAAAATGAAAGGAAATTAAAGATACCTATATCTTCAAGGAGTCTTTTGTATATACAAAAGGAAGTAGTAACATAAACATCGAAGAATAACAAAACAGAGGATTCAAGTCTAAAGATAATATAAGACTCACTTCTGAACTTCCTTACAGTTGAGCTGACGTGTTCCAAGCTTGTTCCTTCTGGCTAAACTTGGTGCGCTCTAGCTGTGTCAAGATCATTGAGTCCAACCGTTAACCTAACTGCCAGACCCACCACTAAACCGTGTCCTTAAGTACCACATCTACATGTTTTTTAAATATCTCCAGGGATGGTGACTCAACCACTTCCCTGGGCAGCCTGTTCCAATGCTTGACAACTCTTTCAGTGGAGAAATTCTTCCTAATATCCAGTCTAAACCTCTCCTGGCACAACTTGAGGCAGTTTCCTTTTGTCCTATCACTTGTTGCTTGGGAAAAGAGACTGACAACCACCTTGCTACAACCTTCTTTCAGGTAGCTGTTGAGAGTGATAACATGGAAAGAGTTTTGTGCTGAAACAACCCATATTTCTTCATTGACTGTAAGGACAAGTTTAAGCATATGGCTCAGATATTGTCCACTTCAGAATTTATGTCTGCTTTTCATGAGATAAAACTCAGTCTGCACCATAAATCTCCACAGCAGACTTGTCAAAATTTAGGCAATAATTTCTTATTTTAAAAATTGTAGCAATTTAATAATATTTCTATAAATTGAAATGTAAAAAGAAGTATAATTTCAGATAGGAAAGCTAGGCTAATTTTACATTTCCTGAAATCCATATAATTTTGCTTATTATTTCTTGTATTAAGCAGTGCTATGACTTGAAACAGAGATTTTCTTAATGAAGGAGGATGAAAGGAAACATAACAATGAAAATAACTTGGTCTTCTAAAAGGGGTTTGTCTTTTCCTCATAGATCATAGTAAACATACTATCAAATAATACATTATGCACACTATTGTATCAGAAATATTGCTTCTCACTGTAGCAGGCTACAGACTGCTTAAATATAAATCAAGCACTTACTGAAAAACAATAGAGAAAACCAGATTAATGTGTGTAATAAAATATGTAAATAAAAACTCCAAACACCATTTTGTTTCATCTCTTTTGTACAGAGCATGTGACATCACAGATATAGGTACTGTTTTATTACAGGTTAGTTTTTAAAGCTCATTTCATTAACAAATTTCATGAAGAGTATGACATTTGAGAAAAAAAAGAGATGGCTTTTTTGTTTTGTTTTTGTCTTATGATAATCAACATGACCTGCCAGGCATAAAAGTGGCTTTGATTATTTAATCCACATTAGGAAGCATACAGCTAGTTTTATGAAAAACTGACTGTAGGGTTTTATGTGGAAACAAGAAAAGCATACAAGAAGAGCTTGAGCAGAAAGATAGATATTAAGAAGGCTAGAGTATGCAGAACATGAGTAGGTTCACCAAGAGGACAGAGAGGAGAGAAGAGAGTACATCCATTGAACAGTAATGTGTGGAATATAATAAGAAAATAGATAAAGACACCAGGACAACTGATGGTCTTCTTCCCTGTGTCCTACACAAGGCCTGAGTAGCTCCCCTTTGAGCTTACAGATATAGATCAGTTATTTCTCAAAATGGCAGGTTTTATGTGAGAATTATATTATTATCTGTTACTCTATGCTATTTTTAACACTGGAAAGATTACACTTGTGCTGTGAGTTGTGGGAATGTGCCATTGGTGTTTTATGAGAAAGAGAACCCTTTGGCAACCTACTTACTTACACACTCCCCAACTCGTCACTGAAGCCAGACTTTAATGCAAAATACATCAGGTTAGGATAAAACCAATATGATTTACTGGACAACAAGAGAGGAGACGTGTGGGATACTCTGGAAGCATACAGGGGGACATTCAAGAAATTCAGAGGAAAAACCTTGCAAGTCTGAAAGATAGTACCAGTTGGAATCTAAACTGGAAAACCAGCTCCTACTTACTGCATGACAAGAGGGAAAATGGGGTGAGCAAGCAGAAAAAATTTAGCAGGCTCAAGGAAAACTTACAGACTAATAATGGGAACATATCAGAAATACCTGTTCTACTCTTCTTTTTTATGAGGCATCCACTTACGGCCATATTTGGAAACAGAATGCAAAAGAGTACCAAAATTTGGAAAAAAAAAGTTGCTGAATAAGCTGCCTTAGAATTCACTGAAGGACTCTTATGCATAACTAGCAATTTAAATTACAGCAATGATATCTTTATATGTAACTCAACATTCCAAATATTCTATAACTTACAGTATAACTACAAGACTTAACAGTTTGGTTTCCTTCATACCAGGTCAGAACTTAATCCCTGCAATGTGAAGAGGATTAATTAGTTAGTGTTTAAAAAGTGGTGCAGATATTAGGATAAGAGAACACATTGAAAGTGTCAAGAAATATTATACTTCCATGGAAAAATATTTGCATTCTGACAGAGCTGTAGGCTTAGAGAGATCTTTTTATCTATTTTGCAAAGATCAGGATTGCATTGTTGATATTAGTAAAAAAACCAAACCCTTGTTATCCTCTGTTTTACTTGCCCAATCCGAACAGTAGTTTTGAGTTACCCTTTCATGTAACAGGTAACATTGCTTGTTCACAGAGTATTTTGAAAATGTCTTGAGTGGACAGTAGGTGATTAGAGAAGAAAATACTCAACCTACTGTTCAAGAGAGTTTTCTAGTCAAATTGTCTGAATATAAGAAAGGACATTAAAATGATCAGGAAACTCTCATTTTTCTGTCAACAGATTGTCAGAGTCCAATAGTATTAGACCAGGTTCTTTTTAAATATTCCACGATGAGGGTTTAATACCAATATACTTACAGATGTTTGACATTATGCAGGATCTTGACTTGCCAGAGAGATACATCAATATACTGAAATCACAATGCAAGTACACTTAGCAGAATATAGCAATTGCAATATACAGTTGGATCACAATACAAATGTGATTTCTCTTAATGTTTTCTATATGACCACTGTCATGACACTGGGTGTTCCCAGCCACCAGGAAGAAGAATATGGGTTGAAGCCAGCTCAAGCCCATTACTCTCTTCAAAGTTCATTCTATCGATTGTTTTTTTACAATGGGCTGGGCTGAACCACTTATACACGCTTCCCCCAGGCTGTTCTGGCTAGTTCAAGAAGACATTTACAACCTTTTGACTGAACTGGGAAAACCATTTACACAACTGGTAGATCCACTAATCTCACTACTCAGTGGTAGATCCACTGATACGGCCATCTATCTGAAACAAAGGTCACCCTCTGGTTCCCTTTTTGTTGAGCAAAGTCCAGCTTTTCCTACAGTAGCTCTACTCACTTTCTGTGTTGTTCTTTCTTGGGCTCAGCTTCATAAGCACATCTCCTTTGCCCACCTTCTCTGAGCCTTCTTTCATTGTAGGGCTTTATTGCTCAATCATAGAAACTTTTACCCTTAATCTTGTAGAGAAGCAAGCAGGATCTACCTGGGTTATCAATAATAACCTACAACTTTAATTACAAGTGTGGTTAATATAAGCATGTCTATAATACATGGAGGGGTGTAACCCCCACAAAAAAAATCAAGAAACTAATCAATAACTGGACAAATAAAACCTTAAAAGCTAATTCAAGCTTCTAAGTAGACTCTGGATATTCTGTTTATTTTTGCCTTCTTTACCTGTTTTACTTTATTGAGAATGCACTCTGAGATTTTGCTGTGTTTCAACAGAAGGTGGCTTTGTATTCTTTGTTTTATTGCAATTAGTTAAAATGAAGAGGCTATCAACAGGACTATGGTCTGCTATAACTAACTGGTTAAACTCTGCAATTGTATGAGAAAATACCTTTCAGTATCATTTCTATTGCTTCATTATGCTTAGAGTTTCTCCAGAGTTACTTTTTCTAAGATAAACAAAACCTTCCTGTGTGTCCTTGCAAAGTCAAAGATTTGCTGAGAACTTCAGAATTGGGTAAAAATTACTTATCAGCATAAAATTTCTTGTTAGCCACAAAGATGCAAACATAAACAACTTGTGAAGAGTAGGATTATAGAACCAAATTTTCATCAATGTGACACCAAGTGACACCTATATAAATTAGAGTAACTCCAAAGATCCTCCGTGGAGTTGTGCCAGATGTTCACCAGAATATCTGTCATCAGAATCCACTCTTAAGACTTTAATAGTAATGTTAAAGGAATATATAAACTAACATCAAACATGCCATATAAACTGCATAGCCTTAGCTGCCTACAGAGGGAAAAAAAATTGCTCTTTGCAATGCTAGTACAATCCTCAAAAGCATTTAGAAATACACTGCATAGACTTCATTTTTCTATGTTTATTTTTGGTATTGCATGGCCATATTTCAGATCTGTATTGATTTCTATTCTGTCTATGGTTGATTAATATTACAGGACAACATCAAGTGTATTAGTATAGAACTGAATGGAAATATCAGTGCTTTTTCACAGAAACAAATAAGCAAGTTTTTTGTGATTTCATCTAGGAGTATTTATATACAAAAATTTATACCACTGCAATTTCATAGTCACATAGTCTGGTAGGTAGAATCCTTCACACACCTCCACAACTGTTGATATATTTTTAGAAACTACTAATACCCATCAAAACTGCAGCTTTCCAGTTAGAGAATTAATAGCCTATTATTTTTTCCAGAGATTTCATCTCTAGGTTGAATGTTTTCACCTTATAAACTTGTAACATGGAAGTTATATTCCTTAGTAGTTGAGTTTGGATTGATAGAAATTCTGCGCTCATTATAATCTGACAATATAATAGAAGAAAAGATTTCTCAAGAGGAACATTTTTCAACTGACCCTGTTCTCAAGGCATGAAAATTCTTAGGATGTTAAACGTTCCCCTGCCACTTATGGTTTTTGGTGTTAGTAGCTCATTTTGAACCTTTTTGCTCACCATTGCCTCAATCCCTACCAACAATATCAGTTCTGTTCTTCTTATAACATGTCAATAGTATGGCATGACAGATAATGCTGAAGCTACCAACCTGCTCAGAATATGAGAATATCAGTAACCAGAAAAATCAGATCCAATTAAGGTAACTGCAGCTCTCAGGCTGTAGTAAGAATATAGGATGATGTCTAAAAATAAGCAACCATTATTCTAACCCAATGTCTATCCTTCTGCCAGAATAGATTACATTTTATGAATAGCTGGTGTGTGAGTGAGAAATAGGAATGTTTAAATTATTTCTATCTACCGGAATTTGTGAAATGAGGGCTTGTGTGAGGAACCACAAGTCATCTCATATCAAATGTATGCCATGTAATATTGAAATACATTTTATTTCTCTAATGAGTGGGTGTTTTGATTAGCTGAATGTTCATGTCATGTGAGTTCTTGTGAAAAAAAAATCAAAATTTCATGATTTCAGGATCCTGATTATTAGTAGGAGATATGGGGAAAACTGACCGATTTGCCCAAGAAAAAACTTTTCAGTTACATTTTAAAATATTTTAAATGATGTGTTTTAGCTACACTGCAGTGGACAAAAACAGTAACTTAAGGAACAATCTGATGCTGAGGTCAGGAAGAGCAGGCTGCAATGAATGGTGTCTGCTTTGCTTGCTGACTGCTTTGCTTTATGTTACTACATCAGGCAGGGCTGGACAAGAGGAAATGATGCTTCTTTAGTTGGTGGCAGTTGCTGCCAGCCTTTTGGAAAGTTTTGATGGGAGAAGGTAGAAAATTTTCTCTTCTTTAGACTCCAAACAAAACTATTCACAAAAGCGAAACTTTCCTAAAGTGGGACAGGACACAGAGAAGGAGAGCTGGAAAGTTTGTAAGCAGGAAACCTACTGCGGAGAAGAAAGACTGCGACTCTTGTGGTGTACACAGTGAAGTCTCAAAGATGGCAGAAAAAGGTGTTCTAGGGACTTCAGTTGGGACTGTGAAATTGACTGTAACCTAACAAACTGCCAAAAGTTGATGGTTGAGATCCAAATTCAAAGGAGGACATTTTGTCAGGATACATGGAAAAGGGAGAAGTCTGTTTGTAAGCACTTTTATTTTAATCTTTTTCATCTAATAGGTCATTTTGTCAGTTTTTGGTCAAATATAAACTTGTTGCAGAGACTAAAAACTCTTCCAGGTTTTTCAGGTGTGCTCACTTTCATAGAATCATAGAATGTGTTGGGTTGGAAGGGACCTTTAAAGGTCATCTAGTCCACCACCCTGCCATAGGCAGGGACATCTTTAACTAGATCAGGTTGCTCAGAGCCTCATGAAGCCTGACCTTGAATGTTTCCAGGGATGAGGCCTCCACCACCTCTCTGGGCAACCTGTTCCTGTGTCTCACCACCCTCATTGTAAAGAACTTCTTCCTAATGTCTGATCTAAACCTACCCTACTCTAGTTTTAAACCATTGCCCCTCATCCTATTACTACATGCCCTTGCCAACAGCCCCTCTCCAGCTTTCTTGTAGGCCCTCTTCAGGTACTGGAAGGCCACTATAACATCTCCCCAGAACCTTCTTCAGGCTGAACAACCCCAACTCTCTGTCTGTCAACTGTCCCACTTTAAAGGAAAGGGGCAAAGGGATCTGCTTCAAAACTCTGGCCAAGTCAAGGTTCTGTCTTTAGGGGTGGATGAACTTTTCAAACTAAGTGAACCAAGAAGAAAATTTTGGTAGAGGAATATATAACCTGCTTCTAGTTTCCAAGATTAGAGACTTTGACATTGCTTTCTCCAAGACAGCTGCTGGAGCCTGGCAATGGGGAATGAGCTCCTGTATTCACTGCTGAGAGCAAAGATGTGAAAAATACCCAGAGTCCATAGCTTGCTGAAAAGCTAGTTAAAATAATTAAGATAAACCCAAGTGCTCTCTACGACAAAGCTTGATTGCAGCTTTAAGTTATGGGGACTTTGTCATTAACTTGAAGTACAGTTTTAAGTATTTGCAGTGTAGACATTTGTCAGATAAAACCTTGTGATAACTTTATCTCTGTTTTCTGCTTTGACTTTCTTCTTTGCTCAGTGGTAAGTGACACTGGAATTTCCTTGCTTCCTTCTAGGAAATATAATGACTACAGGAAGTAAAGAGTCTCTTAATGAGGTTTCAGAAAAAAGATAAACTAGAAAATGGAGGCCTCTGTGTATGGCAAGGGAATCAGCATTAGTTGTTTTTCATTATATCAGAATTTCTATGAAACAAATGAAAAGAAATAACCATACTTCTCTATGCTTACTCTGAAAACATATCTGCTGCATTCACTGTTTCACTGTGAATATTTTGATGATAATATAGATATATTTTGATAACTAAATCAACAATAAAAACACTGTGCCCCTGTTCTTGTGCATCACTGTTTCAGGACACACGATGTTAATGACTGTGAACGTGAACACAGCCCTGTGCGCACAGCTTTCAGAGCACGGCTTTCTCCCAACGACTGGCACCATCTACATGGATATATTTTTAGATCCTTTTTGCTCTCCCATGAACACACATTTGGGTATGGGCTTATATTCTCACATACCCCTCTGTTCAGGTCTTACAAACAGTGTGTGTGTTCAGTAATGGATTCAAGAGGAAATAATTCATCAGACATATATATCAGTTTTTTGAGAGCATCTTGTTGGACATGCACTGCACGTAGAGGTAGGCATCGAGCAGGGAATCAATAGGTCTTTGGAACCATTGCCTGTTTTTGCCATGCACAGATAGTTTGTATAACATAAATATGACTATTTATATCTGTCCTACAAATATAAATATAAAAATGAATGCCAGACACACAACCATTACATATCGTTTTAACAGCAATGATCCTTGAATTTCATTAGGTTTTTTACACATTCTTTGCACATCTCATTCTCCATGGAACTCCATTCCACTGGCTGGAAAAAGAAGCCAGTTTATTGAAATTTCATAATAAATATATTTTGGCTTCATACAGTAACCATAAGTCATCCCTGGAAGTAAATTACCAGTGAATGGTATTTTCAAATGGTTCATAGTGCCTGCATCTTACTAAGAAAAATTATTGTCTTAATATCATTGCAAATTACAACAGAAATATTATGCATACTAGAATTGTGCTGAATGTTTTATTTAGGAAAACACTGATTCTAAAAACATATCATAATTTACAAATTTATACCAGAGTGTACCATACATTCTTAAAAATTAAAGCTGTCTGGCCTGGCTATATTTGCTTATAAAAAATAGCTCAGCTTTAAATAAAGAATAAAAATTGCATTCTTCTCATTTCTTGAGGTAATCAGCTATGACATTCAATGACATAAATCTTTGCTCTATTCATTTTCTTCTTCTTCTAGGAAAATAAAAATTAAATGTTTATAAAGGTGATGATTAGAGCAATGGTAGTGTAACCTCCACCCTGTCTTTCAGACTTTTTAAAACTGAATGCATGCTGAGGGAGCTTGGAGTTTCTTTATAATATATTCTGAGAAATTTGTGAAAAATTATTTCACTCTGACTACCTTAATTTGCTAGTTGTTTTTTTTTGTTTGCTTGTTTTCAGCTGTATTAAATGGTCATCTGAAAAATATCTCAAGTTTTCATTACATTCATAAGGTCTTTGGGGCCCAATCCTTACTCCAGCTGTAGCCTATTGCTCTCAGTGAAGAGGATTTAGCCCACTGGCATTGTTCTGATGAAATACTTAAGCATGAAAATGAAGACTGTAATATTAGGTTGCTTACGTTGAGAGACGGGGATATTTCTATGCTTCTTATTGATAAATAAAGAACACATAATTTTTTAAACATAGTATAATAATAGCAAAATATGTACTCCTTTCTAATGGAATGGTGATTAGTACTGTCAATATTGTGGAAATTATACTACTTTTCAGCTTGTATTTTGCTGAGAGAATAAATAGAAAGATTCATAACTTCTGCAAGGTAAATAGGGGAATGGAAATCCACATATTAAGCTTTGTTCAGTTCAATTTAAAAAGACTCTGATGGGTTTTCATTCCAGAGTATGAACAGGTTATTGATGGTTTCTTTAACAAATAAGGTAATATTTTTTTCTCCATGTTATTTCTAGTATGAATTTATTCCCAAGAATTTTTGTGGAAGTTCTACAGTGTAAAAGCTAGCTATCATCACTAGATTATGCTGCTTTCTTTGGATCTGATGTTACACTCACAGCCTTCAATAACAACTTCAATAACTTTGACCTCTTTGTGACGATATGACAGCAAACTGAAATGAAATGCAATTTATGAGTTTTCTTCCACCATAAAGGTACTTGACCTTGAAAACAGGTAAGGAAGGATAAATACTTAAAAATATTGACCCTGCTGAGTAATCATCAGGAAAAACAGTTAAGGATATGGTAAGTTTACTTTAAAGCTACTTAAGGGTAGGTAGAAAAAATGCACCACATAAAGAAAGAGATTAAAAATTCACAACTGCAGTGAAATCTCCAGGGACATGTCTATTTGTGACATGCAGAAATCAAAATATTCAAACTGGAATTCTTCATTTATATGGTATAATTCTTCATACAATTTCATTCATTATTTCCAGTAAACATGGTAGAGGTAAGTCCTTTCAATCTTCTTGTTGGATTGAGGAGAAATTACTCTGAATTTGGATAATGATGTAGACTGATAGTCAGAAACACCAACATCACCACCTCACTCCCCATTTTTATTGTTCTGTACTGCATCTTGAAGAGGACTAATAATGCTTAACATGCTTTAATGATTTACTGAATGATAACCACATCACTTTTTTAACGTTGTGGCTCTGTCTGCTTGAAAGGAAGGATTCTGAAACAGCTCTGGTAGATTTGTCTCTGCCCCCTTTGCATATACCCTGAACAATTTGCTTATCATTAGTACAACTCATCTTCCTTTATCCATCTAAATCTTAGGCAGCTACTAGCAAGTAACTCAACTACATTTCTTCAACAGTCAGAACAGACAGAAACCTTCTATCTTCAATATACGTCTTACAATGAAAAACAATCCCCCAGAGAAGCTACCTTTATTATTGCCTAGATAGAAAAACTAAATTGCATTTTAGATGCTTAATGTAAGGGCCAATGAATCCCCCCCCATTTTGGGTTAAGTACTCAAGAAAGACTGATTATATGTTTCAAAAGACAGAGTCAAACTCTTCTGTCTATGTTCCAGGCAAGTAATTTGTGAGATGGTTCCAGGTCAGAAATCTTATACTTGCTGTATAATAGTCCTGGGCCTCAGCTAACATGCATATGTAGCTTCCAGACCGAAAGCAGCTTTGCCCCCAGAGCAGGCAAAGCAGCTCAGCTCTGTTGATATTGTCCATTCAGATACATTCATACAAAGCTGGTTAAGCACTTTTAAAGATTATACCTGAACACCTCACTTCATTTGGCTTCAAAGAGTAAAAAAAAAAAAAAAAAAAAAAAAAAAAAAAAAAAAGTTATACTTAGGTGTTTCATCAATGAACTCTGCCAGTTTCTTAAGTGTAAGCAATGGTCCATAAATCAGCTTTTCCTGTCATTTCTAGAACTTAATTTCTCTCTGTATGAGAATTCTACATGCAATATTAAGATTTATCATCATTCCCAATTACAGAAAAAATATTAAAATGCTGTATGTCAACTTCTCAAGAGTTCCAATGAAGATCAGATTTCTCAAAGTTTTGAGAAACATGGGAAGACCCACTATTTGTGATTCAATGACCAAGAATAAAATGGCATTATAATAGTTTCATTCAAAATTGAAAGAAAACTCCTAGTGGAATAAAAGGAGGTATAATCTTAGAAGCTATCATCCTTTAGCAATCTGATATATCCATGTGGGATATGAGGCAGCCAATATGGGATTCCATGTTTGATTCATGTTTCCACATATAAAGCAATACAAAATGGACAGTTGGGTTACAGCAAAGAAAAACTTTATGAAACTTCTACTCAGGTATCTATGTTGTAGACATTTCTGACAAGAACTCTGTTCTAGCTATTGAAAGAGAAACTAAGAATTTTATGCAAAGAATTTTAAGAGGGGAAAAAAAAGGAAAGCAGTAATAATTTGATGCTTTTATTCAACTACTGACATTTGTGATTCCTGCAGCACCCCATCAACTAGACTTAGGTGCAAAAAAAGTGGCTGATTAAAATTTAAGACAGGCACCTCACTTGAATCCTGACTGGATCAATAAACCTCATAAGGCTTTCCATACAGAATTGAGCCACACCCAGCATCTGAATATTGAGATCCTATGCATATTAATGTGAAATCACTATTTCAGCTTTATAAACATGCAAGTATAACCACATACACCCCAAAATAATCGCTGTTTCACTAGTAATTTCTTTAGACTTGCAAACAAATGCTGTTGTATTTAAAAAATCTTTAAAGCTTCCATTTTGAATGAGGTTCCTAATACAGTTTTTCCAGAACATACAAGTATATAATTTGCTATTCCTATATAGTAGTGTCATTTTCTATGTTGTCTTTACATGTAGTCAGTCTCCTTGGTCTATCACTTTTCTAATAGTGTATAAGTTGTGGGCCAAAAAATTATTTTGCTAGAAAGAAAGCAAAACTGAAAATTAAACAAATGTGAGACTGGAAAACATCAAAGTACATAGGAGCATATGGTGCAAATAAGATACTTAGTCCAAAATAGTCCACAGAACACTTACCCTGATGTAAATGCAATGTACTACAGGAAAAGAACAGGAGAAAAACAAAAACATCAGATAAAATAATTTTCCTTCCATAGATCATCAGCTCTTTCCCTTATCATTAAAATATTCTGCTGGCCAATACCAGTATATACTGTAGCTGGGTATTGTTTACAAAGAAGATTCAGGGCGTATACAGCTTGTCTTGGTGATAGCTTCTTATGTCACATTGAAGGCATACAAAGAAGTAAAGGTTCTCTGCTCAAAATTAGTCACAGAAGAACTTTACATTTCTTTGTGAGCCTATAAGTTTGCACAAGAAGGGAAAATATATGTGTACAGTGGAAGAACCATTTGTCTGAGTGTATTAGAGCATATGGAAATGGTGTTAAGTCTCCCTTCTGCCCAGGTTTTCTCAGGGATGCATAAAATGTCTCTTTTAATCTGGAAGATTTAAATGCTTAAAACTCAGTAAGGTGGTCTTTGTCTTTGATCTAATAAATATGGGAAAATGGAAAAGTCCCTTTTAATATGATTTTAATGCTCCCAACTCACCTTACATATACATCCGATGTTTATTGTTCTTGTAATCAGCTCTCTGTTAAGAATTATTCCCCAAAGTACCAGAACACAAGCAGGGTTTTTTTTTTGTGAACACTGAAAAGGAAGTCCCTAGGAGTTTGAATTCTGTGGGTTCTGGAATTGTTGACTCAGCGGAACTTAAAATTTGTATTCGTTGCTATTCTTTAAATTTTATTCTCCAGTCTTGACCCACAACATGCTTTAATGTTCAAATTATGTTTGAATTATTAGCAGGTATTCTTATTCAGTGCTCGCTTTGACTAATTCTCGGCAGGCAGCCTTAAACTTCAGCAAAGATTTATAGCATCTCTGAGAATATTAAACAAGTCTTTGCTATAGAGAGCAACAGATAATTAACATGAAAGTAGATTTTCTGAATGTACATTTTCAGATTTTTTTCCCTAATTATGGATAAATAACTGTACTGACTTCAGCTTTCAAGGGATGCCTGGGATTCATCTCTCCCAACTTTACTGAACAGTAGAGAGACTATTTCTGTTAATAAGACTTTCCCAGCCGATGGGTAATTTTAGGGTATATCTCTAACTCTACTGCTTCTGTGTCATTTTTGCATTGCCTTGAATCCCTCCCACTCAGTCAGACAGGGCTGACACAAAATAAGGAATCCAGTTTATTTTCAATAGTTCTAAAAAGGGTCATTATTTTAGTAGGTTTGTATAGATCTACAGATTGCCCATCATGTTTGTTAACTATAAAGTTGATACAGACATTCTAGAGCAGAAAAGAGAAATAGAGCCTAGAACTAAACAATAAATTGTTTAGAATGGCAAACTCCATGACTTCTTTCTGGATAGAAGTAGGATGATAAGAGAAGGCTTAAAGATCCTTATTAAAGCACCTGAGAAACAGTTTGATCTTTTTTGTCCACTCATAACAACTCATGACAATTTAATCTACCTGTAATTGCACACATTCTGAAGAAGGTTTAGAAGTACATTATAAGGATAACAACATTAGTGTCACCACTCCTTTTGGTACCAATGACCACAGGAATTACTTTAAAAGCACCAGCCTGGTGAAAATCTGGAGTCAAAAAATTTACTCCCTTTGCTAACTTTGATTTAAATCCAAGCTGCTCATCCTAAATATCACGCTTGAGTGCCAGAAGATTCAAGTCAGAATGCTGTAATCCATACTTCTTTACTTACACAGTATTTCTTCCAAATGGTCTAAAAATCAAGAATATTTGAGATCCAAAATTAGTTTGTAGAAATTCATTGATCTAATAGAGTGAAAGTAATTTTCAAGCATGCCCAAAGTTATGTTTAGCATAACTGACAAGGACTCTGCAAAAACTTTAGTCTGTGTTTTCCCAGACTGAGAACTCTTCATCTGTTTTCCTTCCTAGCCACCAGGCAGTACCAGGACAGAGTTTGTAGTACAGTTGAAAAGTCTGGAATTTGTACAGACTTTGAGGAAATCATGTTTGACTTTTGTAAGATTCAGCTCTATACACAGCAACCGAGATTCCTCTTGGTGTCTCAATAACTCAATAGCTATGCTTACCTCAGCATCAAAAGGGGAAGATAAAACACAAAAGGATACTTTAAAAGGCAGGTAAAAGTTCTCTCAGGCACATCCAGTGGATATATGAGGATTTGAACCCTTGGACATCTACAGGAAAAGACAGTCCTTTCCATATAAATGGTAATAGAAATATTAGGTATTTCAGTCACAATCAAGAGCAAATGAAAGAAGAAAGTAAACCTCTTTAATGACATATTCATGTTGCTCTGCAGAAAGCATAAGAGAGTAAGATGGCCTGCAGATGGTGATATTAATGTTGTATGATGGCCATGTTTTGCACTACTCAGTACAGGTTAGACTTTGATTCTTTTATGTACTGTTAAAAAATGTATATCTAGACAAATCCTTCATGTTACTGATTGCTTATAGGCTGAGATGTGTAAAATGAATCTTTTTATTTCACCAGGGCTTTTTCTGTCGTCTCTTAAAAAACCTCATCTCTCTTCCTGTGAAGCTGTGCTATCAACTGATATGTGCTAAATGCAAGCACTTGTTTTTCAGAAAATAAGATAGATGGAAATGGTGAAATATCATAGTGATGAATAAAGGTATCTATAGGTACAATAAAGTATAAATAAGATTACATTATGCCATGTAGGAATTAAGAAAACACCTTTTTACAAGAGTTCTTATATGTATTTAGAAAAAGTACCTTCTCTCTGAAAGTAAGATGACTACTTTTACAAGAGCCAAAGAGCTGCATATTAGTTCTATATGAAACATCATAGCTGGGAACTTCCCTTAATGAAAGTCTAGGGATAAGTGAGTAGTGCACAATAGTCCAAAGTATTTAACTTTTGCAAGAAAAGTAATGTAGGTGCATGAATGCCACATTGAAGGTAGGTCAGGTTAGAAACAATAATCAGTTCAATTATCTCTACGGTGGCGCTTTTTCACTATTCCAGTGGAATTACCTCGTGGTGGATTGTTGTCTGGGATTTACAGATCAAAAAGCACAAGTCTTTCTTGCTAGAAATAGCAATACCAAGTCCATCAGCTTGGCTGTAGTATCTTATCTGCCTCATTTCTGGGCTGAGACAGTTCTTTTAAACCATTCAAGTTTTTGATCTGCACAGCTGCTGCTTCCCTTATTAGTATTCTACAAAGGAGCTCATTCTGGCATAGTTCACTCCAGGACTGCTCTCAAAGGCAATATGGATGAAACTGCATACTGCACACTCCTCCAACATTATTCCAGTTGACTTTGTACTTTCACATGCCCTCATGCACATAACAGGGCGTGTAACACATACCTTTCATCTCATGCTACAAAAATACTTCTCTAGTGAGCTGAAACACAGTTCATGATGTCATAGATTAAAAAAAAAAGTCATCTTGTTATCAGCTGCAATCATTTGCAATCAACACTGCCTGTATGGGTAATTTCAAAAGACTAAACTTCCCAGCCTTCCATAGTTCCTTCCTGAACTTTGTTTGTCTTTCTCCTATCAGTATTCTTTAGTTGGGGAGAAAAAAAAAGATCTTTTCCTACTTCAAAACTTTCACTGCAATCTCTAGATACTTGACTCTTTTGACTTTTTCTCCCACCAGTAACTAAAGGGATCTTCTCCAGCTTTGAACGCTGGACAGTATTCCCATTATAAATGAGGTCTTCATTGGAAATTCATGTTTAAAAGTCATCATTTTCCTGGCAACTTAAGGTGACTGCAATTTTTAAAAAGATTACATTGTCTTTTGGTGGTATGTTTGCTTAGAAATTGTGCAGTGGTGTTAAATAGACATATTTATATTGCCCAGATCAGTAAGAGAAGATTTTGCAAAAAAAATATAAAAATTCAGGTATTCCTAACTATCCTACACAATTAATTGTGCATTGGGAAAAAAAATACTCTGCACACAAAGTCTGATTTATTTTTTTTCCCTTCTGTACAGTGATATATTTTAAAACTATGTTTTATCAGCTCTAATTAATGCTGGTGACACATCCCAGAGAAAACATTCTTGCCTATGCCGGAAAAAGTTTGTACAGTAGATCCATAGATACCTATACTCCATTTTAAAACTCACTCTAAAATTTCTACAGTGTATTTTACCATAAGTACTAATCTTTCCCTAGCTCACTGTAATCCCAAATAGGTATTTGCTTAACATCCTATGGATCAAAAAAAGGCCTTGTGTTAGGCTTTAATTTCCAACGCTAGCCAGCATAGAGAATGTTCTTCTAATATCTCCAAAAGCATAATTGTGAATTTGTATACGATGTGCCAAATATAAGGCAAAGAGTTCTAAACCTTCCCACCAGTAAGAGAGATGAATACTTTACTCAAAAAAGGTCAGGTCATCTTCTGCTGATGAAAATCAATAGTTCCAATAAACTTATTTAGATAGTGCATCACTGTCTGTGTAAGTAGGTGGTTTTGCATAAAATCTTCTTTCACAGATTTGCCTGTTTTATGAACCTATTTGTATTTCTGTCATCTATAACGTCCTGTAGCAACAAGTTTCACAATTTAGCTGTTTTGTGTAGAAAATACTGCCTTTTGTTTTCTTCAAGATATGCTCCCTAGGAAGTTCATTTGATGTGCTTATTCACATCTTCCAAACCATTCATGATTTTATTGACCTCTAACATTCCACAGTTAGCTCTTTTTCTATCTATACAGCCTCTGCACAAAACCTACTCCATAAGTTTCATTATTCTTTTTAACATATTCTGTTTTTCCTGTGTCCTTCCTGAAACAGTACTGCAAAGTGTTTATGCATAGTTCTTGATTTTGCTGTTATTTGTTATATTTGGGTTTTTTTAAGCAGTTCCTAAGATGGATCAGACATTTTTGTAGAACTGCATACAATGAGACCAGAATCTCTTTCCTGAATGCTAATAAATTACTCTAGGGTTCCTCAATGTTTCTATACATAGAGGTTATTCTACCTGTTTGTTATTCCACATTTATCACCACTGAATTTCATCTTTTACTGCTCATTCAGTATTGCAAACTCCTCTGACTTTTCACAGCCAGATTTTGCTTTTATTAGTCTGAATAATTTAATGATACTAGAAAACTTAGTCACTTCACTAATCACCTCTTTTCTGGATATCTTATGAATATGTGTGATATATGAGCAGGTGAAAAAATGCAATGTGCAAGGAATTTGCAAAAGGGTCTAGCTCTGGCTTCCCCTGCTTTTTTCCATCTTTTTCTATGTGACTGCAACCACTTCATCATCCAAGGACTATACAGGATTTACAGAGAGACATGGGCTAATTATTTATCATTTTAGGGGTGGGAGGGCAGTGCTAAAACCAGGATGAATATATGCAAGAACTCTTCCAGCGTTTCTGGTGGAAGTAGTTGCTCCTTAGAGCTAGGATCAGGTGGGGGCAGTAGCCCAGAAAAACTTTAGGTGAATGACTTGCTTTGTTTTAATATCCAGATGTATTTTTACAGAATTAATTTTGTTTCTTTTTATTTCTTTCTTTTCTGTTTAACGTCATGCCTGAAAGTTACCCTTTCATTTTCTTATTGGCATGGCTAAAGCACTGTTTGAGAGAAGTGAAGTATGGTAGTATCTGCAAAGTTTGGGTTTTTTTGGTTTGGTTTGGTTTGGTTTTGTTCACTTGTTTGGTTTTGGTTTGCTGTTTGCTGCTCTTTGGAAATTACCAGAACCTCAAAAAATTTACCAATGTCAGTGTAGCGGTTCCTGAGTTGAACATCATGACCCTGGAAATGTCAGTGGATAAGAAGGGAGTCCCTGCAAACCATAAAACCCAGAGAAACGTTAATGGAAATGCTGACAGGACACTGAAAGGCAAACAGAAGAAAAATTTTTAGACACTGCTGCCTAATGTAATCTCATTTCAGATACCTTTAAGTAGGAACTACTTCTTTAAAGAGATACTTTGTTACTAGAAGGCTAGGCAAAACCACATCCATATTCATTCTGCTTTTAGGTATATTTACCTACTGTAAGTTATAGCCTTGATTTGTCAGGGTTTTTTGGTTTTTTCTTTAGTTTTGCTTGATTTGTTATTGCACAGTTTTTTAATTTGATGTAGTGTATGACCAGTTTTATTGCCTATGTAGACACATGTACCTCTTCAAGAAAAGCAATACAAATACATGAGGAAATAAAGTGTTTTATTTCTATTTTGATGAAGAGAAAAAAAAAATATCATTTACTGTTCTTGTCTGATATAATGAAAATTCATGGTGGTATTAAAACACAGACAATCTTTCAATATGAAATTTTATATAGACTTTTATGTAATTTATTACTGAATGAAACTTATGAAGAAGTTATCTTCAAATTCATGTATTTCTACCTCTAGCTCAGTTAAAATCCTGTGTTGTAATTTCTTCTCACATATTTTTCTCATCACATTACCAAACTTCACTTTATAGTTTGCACTTGATAATGAAACTATAAAAAGTTCCCTAACTAGAAGTAACATTGTTCTACTTGACCTCAGCAAAGTGAGAGGCAGAGGAAGAACTTCCTCCTTTTTAAAATTGGGTATTGGTGATGGTAAGAAGACAACTGTTTATCAGATGATTTATTCATTTATAACAACAGTTACATAATGAGCAAGCAGCTATTACTTAAATTGGTTTGGTTTTAGCTTAGCTTTCTATCATTGGTGTCATGTCTCTTGTTACAATAATTTTGATATATTGCTGTAAGTGACATAGTAATATGCAGTAGTTATCATTTGCAGACTGAACTATGTGTTACGCTAGACTGAATACGTAGTATAGAGCTGTGCAGGTGGGTAATGATAGCAGAGATCTCGACATTGTGGGCACAGGACGAAAGCAGAGGCTTCAAGCCATAAGGCTTTAGGCAGACCTTCACTGAACAATTTCTGGTCATTGGACGAATTTAATTTTGGTAGCCTAGTGAAAACCAGCTTTAGGGAAAACAAAGAGAACAAGTAACAAGTATCCAACACATGTAAACTACACCATACACAGGAAAAAAAGGGTGTGATATGGAAAACATAAAAATAACCTAGAGTGAATGAAAAGAAAATAAGAATGGTGCTATGTTTCTGGTGAAGGACTTGGGATATTGATGAGTCACCTTAAACTCATACCAGCTGCTTCCATGAAGATTGACACCATCAACCTTATGACCCACAGAAGTACTGGAAGAGACAGCATACCACCAAAGGAAGGATTAGACACTAAAATGTTTGTGTATATCAACATTAAATGTTTTATTAAAGAGGCTTTTTTTTCCTGCAATAATTACCCAATTTGGTTAATGTCATCGTAAATTGAGTAATATTTTTTAGTGGTTTAACTATCCTTTCATTAGGCTAATAATAAATGATTGCCTTAAATATGAGGAGAGTTTCATTAGCCCACAGAAGTTGCAGAGTGTGACTGATCTGGTGCCTTGCCCCGTAGTTCTGGTAGGAGTTTGGAAGCAATCACTGAAGACAGTTCTGAATTTGACTGTGGAAAGAGACCAATGAGACCTTTTAAATTTGATGTATCATGTTACTACTATTGTCTATACAGGATACTTTTTCAGTGGGACTTTTAGTGGTTCCATGGATGTAAAAAAAGATACAAAGGAGCTTACTACAAAGATCTGAAAATGACATTGCCATTTTCTGTTGAGGAGCATGATGGTGTGACAAAGGTTCTGATTTGCATCAATGGATAAACAAATTTCACTATCAACTCTTCAATTTTTTATTTTTCTATTTAAGGAGGGGTTATTCAAAAACTATTAGGAATGAGTGAGGTAAAATTCATGCTTTGGAGAACAAGTGAAGTATTTGGCTTTTGCAACAAAAGGTTACTCCCACTGCAGCTCAGGAACAGGATCTAATGAGAACATAGTGGGTGGGAGGAGAGCAGGGATTGATTCCTGTTATGATGGTAGATTCTTATTCTTCCATCCAGCTCCTCTGAGGACTAGCTGTGAGAAATGGGGATTTGCTGAGGCCAAATTCCAGTTCACGGTTATTTCTCAGTGCAAGTCAATGCTGTGCCTTAATTTTGAATGCAAATCAGAAGAAACAGGTGTTTGTCCTACCTGCTTCCAGTAAACAGCATCAAATGGCAGTTGGGAAAAAAAAGAATAAAAAAAATCTATCTCCTGGCTGAATGCACTCTTTTTTTTGAAGTGTTCTTACCATAGAGATGTGTTACATATTCTGCATTTTAGAATTTTTTTTCTGTTTACATCTATATTCCTACTGTCTAACTGATTTTCCCAGAGCAGCTAATAGGCATTCAATGGGTGATGTTTGTTCTGGAGTCATGCTTTATTCTTACAACTGCTAATGTTGAATGGGCACTCATCATCTCCTACACGTCTAACGTGTCAAGGATTTTAAGCTGGGAATTCTTAAAGCATATATGGATTTTTGCAGCAGTCCAGTTTGAGCAAGCTGAAGATTTTAAGCTAAAGATATGAATAACTTATCCTATTCTAATCAGACTGTGTTGTGATTTAGACCCAGCTGGCAGCTAGGACCACACAGATGCCTGCTTACTGCCCCCAGTTGCGATGGGGCGGAGAATCGGAAGAACAAAAGTGAGAAAACTCTTGGGTTGAGAGACAGACAGTTTAACAGGCCAAGCAAAAGCCACGTGTGCAAGCAAAGAAAAACAAGGAATTCATTCACTGTTTCCTATCTGCAGGCACGTGTTCAACCACCTCTAGGAAAGCAGGACTCTGTCACGTGTAATGATTACTTGGGAAGATGAACACCACAACTCCAAATGTCGCCCCTTTCTTCTTCTTCCACCAACTTTATACACTGAGCATGGAATATCCTTTTGGTCAGTTGGGGTCAGCTGTCCCAGCTGTGTCTCCTCCCAACTTTTTGTGCACTCCCAACCTACTCGCTGGCTGGGCAGTGTGAGGAGCAGAAAAGGCCTTGAATGCTGAGCAACAACTAAAAACATCAGTGTTTTACCAACACTGTTTTCATTCTAAACTAAAACATAGCAGTATGTATAGCTGCTAGTAAGAAAGTTAACTCCAACCCAGCTGAAACCAGAGGGATATTAATTATAATAAATATCTGAAAATTAACATTTGCCAAAACACAGTATGATTATGATTTAAAGATACCACTAATTATTTTATTTTAGTTTTGAGAAAAATAAAGACATTTTTATGATTCTTAAAAACTTTACTTCTGAAGTAAAATAGCTGTTGTATACCTGATGAGGAAGAAAAGAAGAAAAACATTAAGAGCCTTTGCACGCTTGCCAGCATCAATATCAGAGGTCAGTATTATCATCCTAAGCTCTCTCGTGGCAGCTCAGCACCAGTGATGGTAATTGGGAGAGGAGGTGGCAGGAACAGCAGTAGGAGTGACACAAACTCCAAGATGTTTCTTGGTGCCCAAAATGCATTACAATATGGAGTCAGTAATCAAGTTTTAATTTCACCCTGATCCTCACCACTACACTTTATGTACCATTTTTGTACATTATTTTGTCTGTCTGTTCTCTTTAGTACTAAGAAAACATCTGAAGGACATCTGAAAAGGAGATATTAAATTAATCCCATTTATCAAAAGCACAATAAGCTGTTCTAGGCTTCACTGCTTGGAATTAAAGCTCTTCACCTGATTTCTGCAACACTCTATGCCCTGTCCAGTCCTTCAAGGAGGAAAGAAAGAAAGAAATTAGTTTTTGTTACCTATTCAACTTATGAAAAGAAACATGAAGAAATTGTGAGTCACACTGTGGCATGACTGGGGAGGAAATTGTCAGAAAAGAACTCACTTGTAATGAAATAAACTCACCTAAGATAAAATAAGAACCCTAATGTACTTCAGGGTATTTCTAAAGATTTATATTCTATTGATAGCAAAGAACAAATCAAGCTATGGTACAAAGTTTTGCATACAGAAACTGCTCAGAAAAGACAATTTCCATTACACTTCCTGCCACCTTCTAATATCCCTCTCTTCGTTCACAGTACAAACTTTTATGCCACTCTTAAGGCTTGTGGATGTCACCTTCTCTATGATGTATTCTCATTTGGAATATAGACTTGGTGCTAGAGAACTGTCCAAACCTGGGAAGAGGCTACCAAGATTTGAATCAAGTCTCATTCTAACAAAATTCTAGTTTCTTAATCTTTCCAGTGTGCCAATTTAAGTTTGTGTTACTTGGGTAAACAGCACTGTAGGAATGATAGAAAATCCACAGAGGATTTCAAATACTAAATTGTGCCCCCAGTGCATGTCTGCCATCAGAGTAACAGGGGTGGAGGGAGAGGTTGCTTAAAAAATATTCACTCATAACCAAATGGCACTTCAATAAAAGTCTTGATTTTTTCACCATTTTTCTAAGGTATTCTATTATTCTGATTACAATGAACAGCTCAACTACAGTATAGTCTTATCATAGCTAGAAGCTGATATCTAACATTAAAATTTAATGAATTGTTCCTGCACATACAGAAGACATGTATGAGATATGAGTTACATTCATCCAAAGAAAAGAAAATGAATTTGTTATATCAAAAGGTGCTACAAGAAAGGCACAGAAATTAAAACTGACATAAACCCAACACATACACTAGAGAAAACCCTTTCTTAGTAATTTCAATGCAGTATCAGTAAGCAGAACTATTGTTCCATCTTCCGTTGTGACAGAGAAATTAAAAACCCATAACAAAAATCAAGTTTCTTTATTTCCCTTTTCAAAAAATTTCCTTGGTGCCATACGTGATCAAAACACATATTTTATTAAAACAATTATTTTATTAAAGTCTTTAAACACATTTAATACATAAAATATTCAAAGAATTGTGTATTCCAAAAGCATAATACCTAATGCTAGAATAGTTTGCTAATATTTAGGAAGAAAAGGTTGCAGTTGGAGAAAATTGTGCCTCAGAACTGATTTTGGCAGTTGGATATCTTTCCTGTTTCTTCTGCTCAGAAGCTCTATATACAGCCTTAAAACCATTAAAAAGAGAGTACAAGATTGCAACGTTATGATTCTGTGGAAATTTAAAGCCCCTTAGTTTGTGCAGGTTTTGACTCCTGTACAAGTAGCTGTTCCACCTGTCTATACCCTGAAAATGACGCAGGAGATGAAAAACAAAGATGTGGAGCCTGGGAACAAAAAGTCTGAGCTTCTTGGGACCAGCTAACATACATAATGTTATTTCCCCCTGACCTGAGCATGATAGCATAAGGCTGGGGCAAAGAATAAGGGAGTATATCCATGGGTGTAATGCCCTTCTGCTGCAACAGTTCAAGCACATAACATACTTCCATCTGTCCTTTTGGATAAACATTAGCAGTGGGGATAACATTAGTAGAGGTAACAATACTTCAGAGTAAAGTATTCCAGCAAATAAACCTGCAGTTTATATTGTAGTAAAAACTTTCCCAAAGGCTAGGAGAATGCACAACCCAATGCGATGCAAAAAAATAATTTACTAATTTGATTTTAAAATTATCTCTCTTTCCAGTGCATCTGATACTTAAGTCCTCACAGACATTCTTTGGATTTACCCTCTCACATGTAAATCCTCTCTAACCCTCTAAACCCTAAAAATTTGGAAAGCAAAACCAGTGGTTTCTTATTATCTGTATCAGTCTCACACAGCACAGCACAGTTCCCATCAACATTCAGAAAATGAATGTGGACATAACCAACCTTCTGCAGTGCTGCTTGACTTCGTCATGGTTAAAATTGAGGTAATTGTTTTTCTTGCTCTCCTCTGATGATTTTGACACAAAGGTGATGATTCTAAAATATATCCAACTTCTAAAATATTGTGTCATCATGTGTGAAGAGTTATTTTCTCAGCAGGAATTAATATGCTCTTTAATACTTAGTCCTCTTGTCTCAGTTCTGTGTTTGTGAGTGGTTTGGAGGCTGATTAGTTTGAGTACTTTAAAGCAAGTCTGTCATGAGCTAATTTGTCCCATTATTCACTTGGCCTAACATTTTCACAAGCACTTAGCCCCTCGAATTTGTGAAAAACTGGTTGACTTCAGATGTACATGCTTTTAAGAATTGCAGCCATCTTCATTAGGCTAGAAATAAAATTATCATAGAACAAACTATTAATTTATCTTTTGGAGATATATGTGTGTGTACTCAAAGAACTGAAGAATTGTCCCTGTCTAACCCAATATGAAAGACACAAAAAGGGAATGAAAATTAGGAATGGGTTAAAACTGTAAATAAGCTTGAAGTATCTGACTTGAAACCTGTGTGGAATTTAAAATGTCATTATACAATACTGCTTAAATTACACCTTACTTATCTTAAGATGTAGAATTGCACTATCTTTATCAGAAAGAAAGTTTGCAATGGAGCAGGCATTCAATGAAATGAAACCAAATGCAACAAAATTCCTATTTTAAATTCAATAAAGCTCTCACTAGGCTCAAAAGCTTTTTGAGATTTAAAAGGCAGGTAATGTGTTTCCAACTGCATTTTTTTAATTTGATTTTTGCCAGTTCTTGCAGGTTTATTAATAAACACTTAGACTCACATACACATTCACATAATGTGAGAGTCCTATTAAACCAGCCTGAGACCAAAACACATGCAAATCCTAATCTCCAAGTATTCCATCAAGTAGTTCCCACTCTGACTTGCCAGAGTTTACAAGCCACAGTACTTTTAAATATATATAGCCAGTCAATGGCTCAACATCACACTCAGAGTTTTGCAAATCGTCAACATTTTTACTATGTTGTCATGAATCTGCACATACAGATCAGACAGGTAATTGTGATTTATTACACACTCCTCATTATTCTGCAGTTTAAAATGATCCAGAGCCCAGGGAAGGAACAATTCCATGTAGTTTGGTGGCTAGCTCAGCTCTGATGACAAGCAATATGTTGAACATAGCTGAAGGCAAAATCTCAAAATGATGCACCACCTGCATCACAGCATTCCAATTGTGATAAATGTGGAAGAATAGTATTTCATTCCAAGGGTTCCTAAGGCTGGTGTGTGTGCTGTATGAGCACAGGGAATGCAGAGTCACCTTGGGTCTACAAAGTTTCTCAGGAACTTGTTGTGGGAAGAGAGCTGTTGTGTCAAAAAAAAAAAAGAAACCAACCGAGAAAAAATGCAATGGCACAACTCATTCTCTACACCTCCTAAAGACCATGAGTTAATACAATGGGAAAACTCACTTTTCCAGTAAAAACAAAGGTGGAGGTGAGAGAAAAATAGACAATCAAGGCCTTTGATATAGTCTCCCGCAGTATCCTCCTGGAAAAACTGGCTACCCATGGCTTGGATGGGAGTACTCTACACTGGGTTAAACTGGCTGGAGATCCAGGCCCAGAGAGTGGTGGTGAATGGAGCTAAATCCAGTTGGTGGCTGGTCATGAGTGGTATCCCCCAGGGCTTGGTATTGGGGCCGGTTCTCTTTAACATCTTTATAAATGATCTGGGTGAGGGGATGGAGTGCACCCTCAGTAAGTTTGCAGACGACACCAAGTTCGGTGGGAGTGTTGACCTGCTGGCGGGTAGAAAGGCCTTGCAGAGGGATCTGGACAGGCTGGATTGATGGGCTAAGGCCAATGTGGTGAGGTTCAATAAGGCCAAGTGCTGGGTCCTGCACTTGGGTCACAAAACCCCATGCAGCGCTACAGGCTTGGGGAAGAGTGGCTGGAAAGCTGCCTGGCAGAAAAGGACTTGGGGGTGTTGATCGGCTGTCGACTGAACATGAGCCAGCAGTGTGCCGAGGTGGCCAAGAATGCCAACAGCATCCTAGCCTGTATCAGGAACAGCGTGGTGAGTAGGACGCAAGAGGTGATCATTCCCCTGTACTCGGCACTGGAGAGGCCCCACCTCGAGTACTGTGTCCAGGTTTGGGCCCCTTACCACAAAAAAGACATAGAGGTGCTGGAGCAGGTCCAGAGAAGGGCAATGAATCTGGTGAGGGGTCTGGAGAATAAGTCTTATGAGGACAGGCTGAGGGAGCTGGGGTTATTCAGCCTAGAGAAAAGGAGGCTGAGGGGAGACCTTATTGCTCTCTACACCTACCTGAAAGGAGGTTGTAGAGAGGCGGAGGTTGGTCTCTTCTCCCAAGTCACAGGTGATAGAACAAGTGGAAATGGCCTCCAGTTGCGCCAGGTGAGGTTCAGATTGGATATTAGGAAAACCACTGGAAGGATTATTAAGCTTTGGAACAGGCTGCCCAGAGAAGTGGTTACGTCCCCATCCCTGGAGATATTCAAAAGATGGGTTGACATAGGGCTCAGTGACATGGTTTAGTGATGGGTTGGTTTGTTTTTTTTATCAGAGTTAGGTTGATGGTTGGACTAGATGATCTTAAATGTCACTTCCAACCTAGACAATTCTATGATTCTATGACAAATGACAGTGAATGAGAGATGCTGTTGTGTTTTCAGTGGGGAATGGATGTTACTTGTGAAGGGATAGAAAGGGGAGATAACTGTAATGAAAATGTTGTAATTGATCTGCAAATTATTTCATCCAGGAGCCAAAAGGTAAACAACCCATGGGTGCCCAATGGAGAAGCTAGTATTCTGCATTTATGTTCTGACAGAAGTACTGTAGTGTGTTTTGACCTGAGGTTACAGAGAAGAGTAGCAACAGTGTTGGACAGCCATCTTTGTATCTGAAGAAAGCTAAGCTTAGTTATGATCAGAGCTGGTCCAAATACGAAAATTTTTAAAAAACTAAAGATATTTTAGAACTTCATTGTCAAACTAGAGGAAGGGAAGCCAAGATTAAGAAAACTGATTTCTTCTACTTCCTTTTTCCTATTTCTACTCCCTGATTATTAATTTCTTAAAATGATAAAAGAAGAAAAGAACAAAGGAGAGCTATAAAAGTGTAAAGGTGATTAGAAAAGAAAGAAGATAATTTCTAAAGAGAAATACATCTCCCAATATCAGAAAAATATGCAAAAAATGAAAATCTAGTTCTTTCAAAAACAATAGATGGAATAGCAGTAACAAAAATGTTCATATCTCCCTCCTTTCTTCAAACAGAGATAGTTAATCTGACTGGAAACTCTATTTAGATTTATGACATTTTCTAGATACTCTTGCCTCCCTTCATGCTTATCTTGAGCTGACCTGACATCCACTTTTTGGTGAAGACATTGTCCATTAAAATGGCAGATACACCCTATCTCCCACTTGTGACATCGCACATGCTAAAGGATGCGCCTGACATCTTTCTCTCAGGACATGATGATCAGGTGTTCAGAGTAGGCACCACAGTTTTGTCACACATTTGTCACAGCATGGCTCTTCAGGGCAGTTGTGTGGGAACAACTCTCTCTGCCACAGGCTGTGCTAGCTCTCATAAGAGAAAGCAGTCAGATCAAAATGAAGCCGTTAGGATGAAGGAAATACAGAATAAGAACTGTCAGCAAAATTCTGAGCTCAATAAAAATAGAAACCCGAATCTCCTAACAAGGCGTTTTCCTATTCTTCATGAAAAAAAAAAAAAAGAAAAAAAAAAGAAAAAAAGTGGTGTATTTATTTCATATAAGAGTTTGTTAAACCTTCTTAATAAATTCAGTAAAATATATTCTAGAGATGGAAATCTTAGTCAACTCTGGGCTGTCTCTGTTTCTGAGACTGTGCTTTATACTCTTCTGTTGGTTTTGTACATTTCAAAAGCAGAATTTGGAAATTTGTCAGGTTTCATTTAGTAATCATTCTATCCTTTTGGGTACTGATGAATACCTGTTTATCATCCCATTATGAAATAACATGTCTATACACTTTCATTCTTACAGCTGTTTTACTACTACAAGTATCTCTAAAAGTGTCACAAGAAAAATATATAGGGAATAAATGTTTTTATGGGATTTTTACAGTGGATATTCACTCATATAGTTTGCAGAATGTGCCTGTAGGAAAAAAGAAGAAAGTAATTCCCAAGTTCTGCTTTACAAACGATATAGAAAAAAACCTGCGTGATTGAAATCCTTTTCAACAGCACCTTATTGTATTGTTCAAATCCAAACCTTTTGGGAGCTGGGGCAATAGAACATGTGTGGGTGGTTTGCATGTCTTCTGAATGGCACAAATGAATATGTTGACAGAAGCACTAATTAATGCTCAGAAACATTTCAAAGTAAATAACTAGATGCACAGACAGTCTGTAATGCTTTTGCTTGTGAAATGAACTGCATTATGGGAAGAAAAAATAAAGTGGGTAGTATTTCAGTCTTCAAGAAATTATATGGGTAGTTCTGTGAACTGAAAGGTATGAAATCACTTTCCAATCTCACTTTGTCTTAAAATGAATAATGTAGTAAAAGTTGGGATATTTTCTTGATGCCTTTTTCATATTCAATTTTCAGAAAATGTGAATTGAAAAATTTCCCTATTATACCTACTGCTTGTCAAAGAAACTGAGAATGTCAGAAGTATGGAGCTGGCAGAGTTTGTGGGAGGAAAAAGACATTACATTCTTAACCATCTCAACAGTCTGCAGTTCTAGACAGAAAGAAGAAGCCCTCATTCAATAAAAACATATAATGAAATATATTGTTCTTAAGAGTTAGTTAACTGTGACTTTATGCAATTTGTCATAATCCTTTGGGACTTTCCTGTTTTCCATGAAAACTTTGTCCCAAGCTATAAACCAACCCAATCAGATGCATAGAAGATCCAACATGATCGTGATATTTGAGTATCTCTTGTCTCTCATGCATAAACTCACACTTATAAGATCTAGTCATTCTTAGCATAAGAAGGTTTCTTTTTAGAGTTTGAACATTGCAGACCTGACTTTTCTTCATTCTGATTTATGATTAAAATTCCTCATAGCCTGCTGTTTTGTTTTTGTTTGTTAAAGTCTGCTAACAGGAAAGGAGCTTGTCAATGTGAAAGGAAAGAGAAGAAGAAAAGACTGCAGCATGAAGAAGTCTTTTGAAAGTGGTTGGATTAAGAAAGCTGTGAACTGAACTGGAAAAGAAAAGCTGTGATAACTGCAGTGCTAGAGTTGAGTTTTTCTGAATGTGACATTATTTTGGCTTGCCAGGAGCAGAATAGAACACACAAGTCATAGGGGACTGTCCCAGAAGATGTATCGGCTATGACAGGTTACCTTAAAGAGAAAAGGAGGTTGCCTTAGTATGAATCAAACCCAGAAAAATAAAAGCATTTAGGACCACTTAGCTCATAAGTATTTAAACTACCTTTTTTTTCCTTGTTTATTTTAATACATACCGCTAAATGAAAAAACTCTCATTTATGTTACAGCTCATACAAAGTCTGTGGGTCTTTGTCTCCATCAATAGGCATGTTTAATGGTTTGTTTTTTTTAACAAAACTACAAATTACAGCCTGTAAATTGTAAATATGCTGAGTTTATGTCAAGAAATATCTGTGGCTTCTATTATGTAATAAAAAATGTCTTATTTTTCAAAGGCTTCCCAGTTCGTATGTATAATTCTTCCAAACTACATGAAGAATGTTTCCTCATCTCTCCCCAGTCTGTAATGCAATTAATTAGTTCTAAGGCACCTAACTCTCTCTGTACACCAGATACATCTGTCTCTTTCAGCTACCTCCAGGTTTTTTTTAAACTAGAATTAGATTTACACTATTGCTTGAGAAATATTTCTTTCATGTCTTGTCCAGAAGCTCTGAAAAGGAAATATTCAGTCTTACACTTGTGACATGGTTAAGGTAGGATGTCTTGAAGTTTTTCATGTTTGGAAAAAGCATCATGCAGTGTAGAGTTCAAATGCATCAATGAGTTTGAAAGCATGACACAACTATAACATGGAAAAAATCTGCTGGGTAAAATTTTTGAGTTCAGTATTTCACAGTCTTTCATGATGTGAGAAAGTATCAGTGTTCTTTAGTCCTTCTTACTGCTTCTAGCAGATCACCCAATGTTTCATAAGTAGGATTCTGAGTTAGCATAAGTTACCCAATTTTTCGAAAGTTCTTCCTGGCCTGAAATTGAGTATTTTTTATTTGCAGAAGTGACATTTAAAGATGGAGAAAAAAAAGGATTATTTGATACCTAGAATAAAAAACACTGTAAGGAAAACATATCTTTTAACAATTTTGGAATTAATTGAAACTTGTATGAATTAAACAATAAAAGCTTTCTAATAAATATATTTATCAAATACACCCATAATTTGTTGCAAGAAGTTACAGAAATGTGAAATAACTCTAAACATTTCTACATCACAGTCATACTCCCAACATTACAATATCTGATACCATTCACAAAATAACTTTAAAAGTTAAAGGTTCCTTTAAATTGATTTTTCAGGTTTTTGAACTTTTCTGTTCGTAAATTATTTTCTATCAATCAGCTGACTCCAGGAGCTGAAATTGCAAGAATGATATTATGTAGCACAATTATGTCCAAGATTGTTTTTAGAGGTGTTCCTGGAATTTTTTTTTGTTTTACTTTGACAGCGTAAAGGTATGGAAATTCAGATTAACTGAATGCTAATAGTAATTGATTCATAATAGTTAGCTTTCAACATGGACTATAAAAAATTTGTATTGTATTGAAAATGTTTGTATCAAATATAATATTCCATTATTTTCTAGGTATCTTTCTAAACTAAGGTGAATTTGATTAATGCCTAGTTCTAGTCTATCTTTAAGCAACAGCAAAGTTTCTATTCACAGTAGGACCATAGCCAGTCTCTTCAGAATGACAGACAAAAATCAATTATATTCAATTTTCTAAAATTTCAGTTAAAAGGTTACCTTTTTTCCTCTTACCTTCAATATATATGCATGTTCACACACAACTGTAGAGGTGTTCTCTAGCATAATCTTCATATGCAGCACAGAAATTATTCTATAAAAGGTATTTAGAGAAAAATATGGTCTCAGCTAGAAACAGCAAGAGTGAACTCTGGTAATTGATAGCAGGGATTAACATTGGTAGTTGGTTTTAAGATAACACTGTGGCTTATGGCACTAGAAGTTCATAACAGCACAAAGAGAAACTAAAGGTCTCAGGAGAAGGATTATTTTAAGACTTAATAACAGGAATTAGACCAAAGGATCAGGAGATATTTTTTTCCAGGTCGTATTTGATGAATTTTGATGGCATGATTTTCCAAATATAGCAGCATCCTTAGCCAGCTAACAGGTATTTAAACAACAATTTTGGCATCAATACTATGCTCTCCCAATTTGTTGCCTATGGCTGCATTCCTAACCAATTGTGCTTTAAAGAAAAGCAACCACCACCTTCGACTGAATTAGTATACATATATAGCCAGTTATTTAAGTACCTAGTATAAAAAAACAGTGGACACTGTCTACTTCTCTTTAACCTCGGCAATCAACAGAATAACAGCAAGCAAAGAGATTCAATCTCACAGTTACTGTTTTCCAACACAAGAAAGAGTCACTACTACTATGTATGTTATATGGTGACACTTAGGAAACTCTAATTAAAATAGACGCCAGGTCACTGTGTTTGTTCTACATTTAATGGGATTTGCTAGGAAAATGTGTTTTCTTATAATTTCATGTGTTCTATAAGATTCATGACAATTGTTTCCAGGCAGAAGTAGCTACTAAAGTCACCAAGCTCCCTCCATTAAGGAGTGAACTGAAATATTGAGAACATGTTTACTGTATGGTTTAATTGCTTTCAAGTAAATAACCACACACAAAAGAAGACTGTGCTACAAGACTCAAGATGATCCCAAAGCGGGTATTACCTTTTTTCTCAGCCTTTCAGTAGATGTGGGAGCATTAGCATCTTTGCTCCTGAAGTAATGAACCACAGCCTGTGTGAATATTCTTTTCTGGTGAAACTGCAATAAATGCAGTGTGGACTTCACGTATTGGAGTAGCTCTAAACAACTTTCTAGCCAGTGGCAAAGTACAATGTCTACTGAGACTCAGCCCAGACCCTCCTCAGGAGGCTGTGCCACTCCAAAACAGGTTTTGCAGCCCACTCCAAAGGGCTCCAGGTGTGGTCCTCAGGCTTGGCTCAGATGATCTTAACTGCCCCAACAAGAAAGCTTGCTATTCTCTGCCTGTGTTACAGTCTCACAAATGCTGCCTGCTTGCTTTCTTCTGACCTACAAGTGTAGTTCTTAATTGCACAGTCTTCCAGAGCACAGAATAAAGCACAGCCATCCAAGAAAACAGTCTGTGTAAAGCTCCTCTTCTTCCAGTATTGCTGTTGCTTCTGAGCAGCAGGAATGAAGGACTATGGCACTTGTATAAATAGACTTCTTACTCATGAAGCCAGTAGAGCAGAAGCAAAATTACTGAATTTCTCTCTCTGTAAAATAGTGGCTCGGGTTCTCCTTACTGTGTAGGGTACTTTATGTGCATTAATATACTTTCCAAAATGTGTTAGAAGGATTAAGGATGCGTATCTGCAAGTTAGAAGCTGTTTTAAAGCCATAGCATTTACTAGTATAAAGAGCAAACCTTACTCAAAGAAATAATAATAATAAATAAAAGTAATCTCTACATAGAGATTTTTATTTCTTACTATCTAAATACACTGCACATATGATTCCATTTACATTTTGTATGAACTGCCTGTTTGCAGACAGGAACATTTACATCATAACTGTCGCTATCCTATAGCAAACTGGTGCTTTACTTCCTCCCATTAAAAGCAATTCTAAGTGGCTCAGTTTGTGAAATGTTATTTTCATTAATGTAACAGTGCCCTCTATGTTCCAGAGACTGCACTGAGAGTAAAATCATTCTTTGTACACTTAATAAAACTTCCTTTTAATTTCAGTTCCTTTTTAAGAAAGGGTGAATTTACCATGTTATTATTTTTTTGTTAAGTTAAAAAAAAAAAAAAGATACAAGCTTTTATAAGCAAGGAAAGAAAAGGAAATTTAAACTTTGAAGTTGTTAATCTCATTGGAAATACCCAGTCACATATCATTTTCTAACATTAAAAATAAAAGAAAACCAGACATTTTTTGTGGGAAAATGGCTGTAGAAATATTTTTCAAACCCTAAAACTAACATTTAAAATGTCTCAGAAGTAATAGCATATTTGTTTTCAGCAGAAGATCATGACCAGTGAGTTATGGGTTTATTGCCCACATTAAAACTTCCAAGAAGCTTCATGGTGAAAGGGAACCACATATAAATTATGAGGCACTGAGATGTATATGTCCTGATGTCCACGGAATCTTTATTACACAGAGCTCACTAGATTTTCTTATTGTATTTGTAAGATAAGAATGGGAAAGATTTCTTCATGTTGTATACAAAATTCTCACAATTAAATTGTAACTAAAAGGAACTCTGTTTGGTTCTTCTCTAATGTTAAGAAGAAGACCTCTGGAGGTCATGACTTTTTTATTGAGAGTTTTTCTAAAATAGAAAAGAAGGAAAAAACATAAAAGAAAAAAAATCCTTCATGAGAGCTACTGCACTTACGTGATATGCAGTGGGACCAAGCTAATAACTAGAAGCCATAAGCAGTTATTTTGGGACCAGGAAACCACAACTCATTATTCAGTCAAGAGGGAAGAATAATTGAAATGATGGCATTAAAAGCAGAGGATAGTCTAAGTCCAGGTGTAAAGTATGCTGAAAATAAAGATTAATTTAAACATTGTTCACCTTTGAATCCTTTCAGTTCTACACTCTCTCTCCAATAGCTTTCAGTTTCTACACACCTTGATAGGAAAGAATAGGAGAAAAACAAGGTACTAACCCCAATTTCTTTTTTCTTAACTACTGCTACTATTTAGTGCTTAGAATGTTTCTGAACTTCTAGGAGAGTATCTCTTGCTTGGAGGTGAGCTGAAATGAGCCCACAGTAAATCGAGCTGTTTTAAATATTCCATGGCAACATTTTCCTGAAGTTTATGAAAAGAAAGAGGAGGGGGGTGGAAAGGTTAATATATTTTACTTCAGGTGAAATGTTACTATAAAGAAAATCACTTTGCTGGAAATTGAGGCTTTTTGAATTAATAGACGTCTTACTGTTTTCTAGAAGGAAGGTTCCTAAAATCATTTGTGGTGAAAAATATTTAACAGCCAAAGCAAAAGACAGCTACTAGATACATTATAATAGAACCTTATTGCATCTGCCCCTATTTCTCTCTTGGAAATGGCAATGCTCAATGAATTCTATGAATCCTTAAAAATAATACAGTTCCAGTACTGAGGATGGAACATTCTCACTGTCCAAAGTAATTTCATTGTTTTCTTATTCTTTGTACTGTATATGCTTACAGAAATGCAAGATGTTGTAGAACAATGGCCTGTTATTCATGCCACTTCCAGAGGAACCTCAGGCTTTTTTTTATTATAGCTGAGGCAAAGATGGTATGATATAATATACCTGTGGCCTTTCATTAAGAGAACGATGATGCTTTGTGTGGCAGTGCAAATACTTAGACAACTTCATACTTTTATTAATTACCTCTTTATTCTTTCCCTAGTCTCAGATCTTAAATGTCGGGGAACCTTTGACTTTTTTGGCTATCTTCTTCTCCATATTAACACCAAGTGTATTTGACATTATTTCCATTCCCTGTTTGTTCTGAAACAAAGGGCATGAAATTCAACAATGTCAAATGCTTGGTCCTGCACTTGGGTCACAACAACCCCATGAAGCATTACAAGCTTGGGGAAGAGTAGCTTCTTGGAGAAGAAGAAGCTGGAAAGCTGCCCAGCGAAAATGGACCTGGGGTGTTGGTCGACAGCTGGCTGAATATGAGCCAACAGTGTGCCCAGTTGGCCAAGACGGCCAATAGCATCCTGGCTTGTATCAGAAATAGTGTGGCCAGCAGGACTAGGGAAATGATCGTCCCCTCATACTCAGCGCTGGTGAGGCTGCATCTTGAATACTGTGTCCAGTTTTGGGCCCCTCACTACAAGAAAAACATTGAGGTGCTGAGCCGTGTTCAGAGAAGAGCAATGAAGCTGGTGAGGGGTCTAGAGCACAAGTCTTATGAGGAGCAGCTGAGGGAACTGGGGCTGTTTAGCCTGGCCAAGAGGAGGCTGAAGGGAGACCTTATTGCTCTCTACACCTATCTGAAAGGAGGTTGTAGAGAGGCGGAGGTCGGTCTCTTCTCCCAAGTAACAAGCGACAAGACAAGAGGAAATGGCCTCAAGTTGCACCAGGGATAGTTTGGATTGGATATCAGGAAAAATTTATTCACTGAAAGGATTATTAAGATTCTTAAGCATTGGAACAGACTGCACAGGGAAGTGGTTGTGTCACCACAATCGGAGGTATTTAAAAGATGTGTTGATGTGGTGCTTAAGGATATAGTGTAATGGTGGACTTGGCAGTTTTAGGTCAATGGTTGGACTTGATGATATTAGAGGTCTTTTCCAACCTAAACGATTCTGTGATTCTATGATTCTATAATATCTTCCTTCTTTCTCTTCCTTTCTGTCTATCTACACATAAGACAAGACTTATGTCAGGCAACAGGGATAAATTAAATATGATCTTCTACCTTTAAAATTTTTAAATTATGCTCACATCATGTAGAAGACAGCTCCTTTTACTCAACTTCTTATGGAGAGATGCCATGATATAGAAGCATTTTTCAAGGAGGTGAAGTTACAACAACAGTTAAACACTACAATAGAAAGATTTTCCAGCTATTCAGAAACGATGGAAAACTGGAAAGGGCAGGGGACAGTGCATACCACCATAATTCAAGAAATACACAAGACACCAGAATTTAATTCATCATCCTGATGACAAAGGTTTTAACAAGTGAAAGAAATACAGAACAAATCCTTCCTTGTGATAAAGATCGCAGTGGCTCTGAGAAATGCAATGAAGCTGCTGCTCTAATAGCTTGAAAACTCTTGAATGTATTATCTTACTCTTTTCCTCCATTAACTTAATACCACTGTTTTATTTGTCTAAAGGATGCACTTTTGGGGGAGCAGGGAGTTCACAAAAGTAGGATTTGTGATGCATCAATCTGAACTTTTGATGGCAGAGGACAGACCTAAAATACATAAAATACAGAAAATACACTCCCTTTTCTAGTGCTTGCTTAAATTTATTTCAAAATAGGAACTGCAAATGAAGACTGGAAAATGTTCTCTAGCACATTAGTACGAAAATCAGCAAATGAATATAATTTTAAGGGAACAGTTAAGTACACTATACATAAAACAGCAGTGACAAGTTATCCAACCTATAGATAATTATACACAGTTATCTATTTTAGAGCTTACCAAATGTTAAGAGGGACTATATCCTGACACTCTCTAATGACCCAGGACCCCTATGAAGTCTACTAAGCTTTTTTTTTACATAACCTATGAGAAAGGAGCTCAGCGAAAGAACCTCAGCTAAAACAGTAACACAGTCCTCCAGGAGAACATGCTATTTTAGCCGGCTATGCGAGAGAATGATCAATAAGAAACTTCTATAACCTTCGCATATATGGTAATCAGTGAGTGTTTTCTGCATTGTACGAGTAAAGAAGAGAAAGGTCTGTAGCTGCTATAATCATGAAAGAAGAAAACCTTCTAAAAGCAAGATGGAGCAGGAGAGAAATTAGGAAAAGGTCAATCAGCAGCAGAGGCCGTATTACTACAATACTGTACAAACTGATCATGTATCCAGATTTGAAATAATTCTGGTCCCCTGTGATACGGAACCATTTTTCAAGGAGGTAAAATTACAAGAGTCAAACAAAACAAAACAAAGAACAGAATTGGACAAGAAAAGATATAGAAATAATATGACAAGGACAGCTTCTGTAAAAGAAACAGACTCCGCAGCCTCAAAACGACACAGTACAAACAAAAGCACTGGAGGTCTCAAAAGTCATGAATGGTAATGATTGTTCATTCCCTCTATTAACTAGGGATAACATGAAACCAGTATGGCACATTTAAATGAGACAAATTTAGTGATTCTTTACATTACATAAACTATAGATCCTTATCTTAAAGTACTTTCAATTTCCTACAAGTCCACAGTATTCCAAGAGATATTTGTACAAAACTACCAGCTCTGGCTCAGGCATTGTCTGAAGTACAAATCACTAGAGGCTGTAAAATGTGCCAGCAAATGTTACTCTCTCCTGTTGTTGGACAGTCTCTGTGAAACTTGCAGCTCCACTGTCATGTGGAGTGATGACTAGTTGGACTGTGCTGTAACCTAACGTGACTATTCTTGCCTTGGTGAGATGGGTTTCTAAAACCCTGTAGTACTTGAATAGGTCAAAGCCTAAAAATATCATCCATCCTCTAACTGTATGGTTTTTTTTCCTTTTGATATCAACAAGACACTGACATTTTTTCCAGAAATTCAAATTATCCCTGATACTCTTTTCAGAATATCTTGCCAATGTTGTTTGCTTAGTGTCACCAGTTTTTGAAAACAGAACTATGCAGCTAGTATATTCCTAAAAGATTTTTTAAATTATTACTTCTACATTTAGATATAAGAACAGATTTTTTATTATCTCTTCTCCTTTTTTTTCTTAGTGTTTCTTTCACTTACAAAATTGACAGGTAATGCATTTCTGCATATATTGGTAGGTGACCTTTCCTATGTTACACACTATCACTTGAAGTACAGTTAATCCAAAGGGCCTCGAAGATGGGGTGGGATTCTGTCTTCAATGCATCCTTGTTGCTGAGAGACAGGAACTCTGTGCTACATTGATCATGGTACATTGTCTTCCTCATTAAAAAGTAGAGAGGATGTAATTGCAAGACTGATAATTGTAGGGTGGTTTAGAAAATCACTGATCCAATAGATCATAATCTATTGTAACACATAAAAGGAATGTTACATCAGAATGCAGAGACAAATCCAGATTTTCAAGATGTTAGAAGAATTTTTAGGTAGAAAATTTTCTTAGCAGCTGTTTTCATCCCATGAAGGAAAAAGCAGGAAAGCCTGAATGTAAATTGCCCTCTATCTTGCTAGTGTCAACCTTGTTTGGCTGAAAACAAGTTATTATGGGGTTGTAATGATAGATTACCTTCTAGTGCAGAAGGAGACTACACAAGCATGATTTCTGATGTCTCCTTAATAAAGAGACCAGTCTTTGCTGAAGGCAGGCTATAGCAATCTGAAGCGGAAAGAACTTTTAAGAAGATTTCCAGGCCATTAATTTCCACTGTTTAATAAATCTAGGTAGTAGGCACAGTACAATCTCATAAAGTAAAATGTGTTGAATGGATCAAGAACTGGTTAACTGACTTAAAAATCAGTGGTTAATCATCAATATACAGAAGAATGGTGTTCCACAGGGAGCCAGACACTGTCCAGTGGGACATAATAAGGAACTCATTATCTAATCACCAGCAATAAAACATGTGGAAGGCATAACATTTTTCACAATGATAAGTAATAATAAGAATGTAGATGCCCTAAAATGATCTGAATAGCTTGATAAACCGGTCATATCCAAATGAAGTATTTCTAATGCAGCCAGATAGAAAGCTATTAGTTTAATAATGGAATTTACAGCTGCAGAATAAGATTTTTTTTCCTATAAAGAAGAGTTTGAAAAGATCTAAGAGTCATAGTGGCAAGATAACTAGCTTTCAGAACAATGTTGTAGCAATAAAAGCGATCTACTTCTTGGAGAGAAAAGTTAATTGGAGAGCATGGTTGATTTTACCATGGGAGTGTTATCAGGATATTCCCTATAATTCTGGTCTCTAGATATTTTAAAAGAAGGATGAAAGTTAGGGAAAGTTCATGGAAAAAGATTAGCAAAAATAATGGAAGCACTGGAGAAAGTTCCTTAAAGTGAAACACAGAACATATCAAAAAGAAGATTGTAAGGTGATTTGATTACAGTATGTAAGTATCTTCACAGAAAAAAAAAAAATAATTAAGTACTACAGAGCTCTTTTATCTAGTGGAGGACACTGTAACAAGAACCAGGAGTTGGAAATTGAAACTAGATATTCACTTTGGAAATAAGTTGTGCATTTTCATCAATTATGGAAGAAAATCTATCAATGCTAGTGACAGGTTTCCTCATCTCTTGATAGCTTCAAATCAGGCCTTGGACATTTTCTAAAAGCCTATTACATCCTGATATAGTGAAAAAGAAGAAGAAAAGTTTTTTCGCTTAATTTAAACCATCCAGATGAAATTTAAGGACAAGAAACTTTCAAGGATTCAAATAAAATGGTCCCTTGTAAAAATCCCATATTATTAACGCTCTTACAAAATTGGATCTTATATTCAAATTGATAAATCCCACTTGTTGTTATGACAATATAGAGTAAGGGCGTCACATTACAAACTTGCTCTCCACATGATCAGTTTGTGGTATGCTGCTGCTGCAATATCCTCAGGATGTTATAGCACTCTCAAGAGAAATGCTATACTCCATCAAAGAAAATCAAATATGTTCTTGCTCTTCTTAATTTGATGGCTGGATTTTAAGTAATGCCTTTCCCTTCCTCCTACTCATCATCACCTCAAGCTCATACTCTCCCTCTCTGCCTTTGATTTTTGGCTGCTTCTGATCTTAAAGTTCCTTTGTCCCTGCTGTTTTTCCAATGGCAGGATTGAAAAGAATTTTCAGTCTCAAATGTTTCCTGGACTACCAAATTTTTCCCTTGCAAAAAGTAAGCTATTGACACTGTGATCTGTGCAGGTCTCAAAGACTGAAATTTATTTCTGTTTTATTTAGGAAGCAAGAGACAAAAAATCTCCTCAGCTATTAAAATAGAACTAGCTTTTTCAGTGTCTATCATGAACTTCAGAAAGATCTGAATTTTATTTCATTAATACCACATCTGATTCTATTTGCCTCATGTTGCTGTCATGCAACCTTCTTGCATATCATTTACTCTAAAGGAGCATGCAAGCACTGTTTAAAACTGAAGAAGAAAAGTAAAATAGTGGTCTAGTTAGAAGTATCACTGCCACACATATAACTGTGAAGGACATCTCAGGAGATTTGGTAATTCATCAAGAAAAAATGTTTTTTCTTGGAAAATGTTTCATCAAGGCTATTTCTGCAGGGGTGTGTGTTATTTTGCTACTGATGACTCTGAACTGCTTTCACACTCCCACCCCTCCACAAGAAAACTTTAAAAAATCTTGGGTTCATCCTAACCTAAAAAACTCTTTTTTTCTATCATAAGGAGCCTATCAATGAGAACATGTCCAGTTCTGCTCTATGATCCAGCCTTGGAGACAAGCTGTTTAGTCAAGACTGAAAAGACAGGCATCAAAAGTCAGTGATCTGTTTGAAGAATGGTTGTATTTAGTGCTGTGAGGTAAGGCAGGACATCTTTGATTAATCAGAAGATGCTGACAGGAACATGCTTTGAACTGAATGGAAATTTTTGAACAGAAAAATAAATTAAGCCTTGTTTTGAAGTAGTTGGTTTAAAGTCATTTTGATAAGATGATTTCACAGATTTTCAGAGAGAGATCCCAGGCTAGATTTGATGATAGTAAAATCTACGTGGAGAAGTGGTGGAGTCTCCGTCTCTGCAGACATTCAAAACCTGCCTGGACATGTTCCTGTGCAACCTGCTCTAGGTGGACCTGATCTTGCAGGGGGGTTGGACTAGATGATCTCCAGAGATCCCTTCCAACCCCATATCATTCTGTGATTCTGTTATCCTGGGATCTGTAACCATAGGCTCAGGTTGCAGTTGGGTAGGCTACCAACCCATTCCTGGAAGGTGATAGCATGATACCCAGTCTCTATATGAGGGATGGCAAGACATTGAGCAAGAACTGCATTCAATCAGTCTGCTATGCATAATATTGCCTGTATTCCTCTTTCACAACTATTCAAAATGTAAGTTCCCTGGAAAAGTTCTGGAATTATTATTTTTTTTAAATGTTTCTCATTCCCACTTCTCCGTCCTAAGTTAGCTATCCTATGTTCAGGACTTTTTTCTGTGGACTGACCTAACTCTTGTTTTCTTAAATTTAAACACTACTTTTTGTTCTGTCCATCTAGACATAGAATACTTTCTTTTCATAGCAGCATGGAAGGTTATTATCTTATCTTGATTAGTCTTCTCTAAATAAACAGTTCTAGTCCTTTCAATCTTTCTTTAATATCTTTTCTCAAATCTCAGTGTTTGCGTTAGTTTATCTAGCTGATCAAAACTCTTCTTGAGATATGACGCCCAAAAGTGTGCCTTGAAGCATGGTGCAGTTCTGCATAATCATGCCAGAAAAAGACAGTTTCCTGCATTTTCAACATGACACTTCTATTTATTTCAATAGAACAGACATTGCATCTATTTTTTCAATGTAGGATTACTTATGTTCGTAAGTCTCATGGTAATCCTTATTTCATAGTAGTGAAAAAACAAAAACAAAAACAAAAAAACCCAAAACAAAACTGAATTTCACTGAATTTCACTGAATTTTTTTTAGAGTTGGAAGGGACCATATAGATCATCTAGTCCAACTCCCCTGCTGAAGCAGGATTGCTTAGAGCATGTTACTCAGG
>KZ505647.1:2890594-2948919 GCA_002844005.1 Limosa lapponica baueri | reverse complement strand
TCCTTGCCTGTCCCTTCTGAAAAGTTGGTAGCCATCAATCACAGCACTCCAGTTATGCGAGTCCTCCCACCACGTTTCTGTGATGGCAACTAGATCATAGTTTTCTTGCTGTACGATGGCCTCCGGCTGCTCCTGTTTGTTGCCCATGCTGTGTGCATTCATGTAGATGCACTTCAGCTGGGCTAATCGTCCCACTATTTTTTTGGGAGGGCAGGCACTAATTCCCACCTGTCCATGTGCAGACATTTCTGCAGTTACCATCTTATCACTACTCAAACAACAAACCAAAAGGACTTGTTGGAGGTCACTTAGTGGAGAAAGGTCTTGAGTCCTATAACCAGTTATTCATGCTGTTTTGGAATGAGCTTAGTTTCATTTTATTTTCAGAATATGTTTGCCCCATTGACATGTGCACTTACAGTCTGTTTCTTCCCAACAGACTGCTGTAGATACGCTCTTTGGCAGACACTGCATCCTGCCCTCTCCCATGGCATTGTGCATTGTTACAAGTCACTCCTAGGGAGCTCGTAATAAATCATTCAGATATTTCCCCAAATATCAGATTACAAAGAATAAATGCTAAGAAGATTTCATCTAGCAAAAGGACCCCCTGACCCATACAAAAAGAAATAGTTTGAGTCTGGAGAGAGTATAAATTATTTCTGTGTGTCCATAGCTATACACAAAAGCATTTAGCAGCCTATATGTCATTCTTATAGGTCTAATGTTGCAGGCTGATATGATTTTTGCTGTGGTCTGGAATGTGACCTCTACTCTACTTTTTTGTAATTTGCTTTAAGAACATTTATATGTGAAAATAGAAGAGACGGAAGTTCGGGGTGTTGGGAAAAATATATTTAACATTTTGTCAAGTGTCATCCTCTATAATCCTAGGATTTTTTGTCAATATCTTTCTTCAGAGAAACTCTCTGACATTCTAGCCTAACAGTGGGAAACAAAAGAGTTGAAAAGCCTGAGTGTTTGCTAGACAGTTGCAATATCTCATATATTTAAATGTAACTTATTAAATTGTAGGGGATTATTTTTTCCTATTACAGATGGTACAGTAAATGGGGACAGAGAAGACAGCAGGAAGTTATGAAACAAATTCATCAACTTCCTTTCCTCTATCCACTGGAACTGGGAAGGAATTTTTTTTCTTTGTTCCTTTACACTAATTAATTGTCTGTATATTTGGGTAATGATTCACCAGCGTTCATGAAAATTTGAGTAAAAAAGTTTAGATATTTCTAAGATAGAGTTCCAGCAAACAACTGTGGTTCAAATCAATGCTACAATGGAAAAGATTTTAGCACAGTGATTAGGCTGCTATTCTGGACTGTAAAAGAGGATGTCAGTTGTCTAAAATTAAACATCAAGGGGCAGTTTGGATGTGCCAGGTTATCCACCATGTTTATATGTGTCTATAACAATCCAGGGAAGCAGTTGGGGGGAAGTCAAACAGTGAATGAAATCAAAATAGATGTGCAGGACAGACACCTGAGCAAAAAACCTTGTGAAGTCCTGACCTAGTTCAGCTTTAGCCTGTCAGGGTACCCCTTTTACTACACTTTGACATAGCTAGTCTCCTATTTGTGAAATCATGGGCATCTTCAGTAATCAAGATTTCCATTTCAGGGTAGTCAGGTAAAGAGATATACGTGCAGAATAAACATCTCCAACTTCAAATTGAGCAGGGAAGGAACATAAAACTTTTTCCCATAATAATTGTGCTGCTGATGGCTGTTCTCCAGTGTCCTGCAGTTTCTCTCTTTATTTTATCCACTACAATTTAAATATCAAAAGGTTTTGATTTAATCCTAATGTCAAACAGGAACAGTTTTTGAACGGTCAGGAGTCAGTTTGCAATGGAAAAACTGTTTACCAATCTACTCAAAATCAAAAATGCTTTTGCTACCTGGCAAGTACAGACAACAAAAGATGAATATTTAGAGGTACGTACCTCACTGTGAGGACAAGGTACGTGATCAGCTGAGGAACCTGAACGTATACAAGTCCATGGGACCTGATGAAATACATCCCTGAGTCCTGAAGGAACTGGCTGATGTAGCTGCCAAGCCACTTTCCATGATATTTGAAAAGTTGTGGCAGTCCGGTGAAGTCCCTGCAGACTGGAAGAAAGGAAACATCACACCCATTTTTAAAAAGGGTAGAAAGGAGGACCCTGGGAACTACCAACCTGTCAGCTTCACCTCCGTGCCTGAGAAGATCATGCAACAGATCCTTCTAGATGCCATGCTTGGGCACATGGAGGACAGGGAGATGACTCAGGACAGCCAACATGGCTTTAATAGGGGCAGGTCCTGCCTGACTAACCTAGTGGCCCTCTATGATAGAGTGACTATGGTGGTAGATAAGGGACAACCTATGGGTGTGATCTATCTGGACTTCTGTAAGGCCTTTGACACGGTCCCCCACAACATCCTGCTCGCCAAATTGGAGGGTTATGGATTTGATGGGTGGACTGTTCAGTGGATAAGGAATAGGCTGGATGGTAGCATCCAGAGGGTGGTACTCAGTGGCTTGAAGTCCAGATGGAGAACAGTGACAAGTGGTGTTCCTCAAGGGTCTGTGCTGGGACCAGTACTGTTTAACATTTTTATCAACGATATAGACAGAGGGATTGAGTGCACCATCAGCAAGTTTGCAGATGACACCAGGCTGTGTGGTCTTGTCTATACACCAGAGGAATGGGATGTCATCCAGAGGGACCTGGACAGGCTGGAGAGGTGGGCCCAGGTAAACTTCATGAGGTTCAACAAGAGCAAGTGCAGGGTTCTGCTCCTGCGCAGTCCCCCCCCCATGGCAGGGGGGTTGGAACTGGATGATCTCTAAGGTCCCTTCCAACACTAACCATTCTGTGATCTGTGATTCTGTGATTCTGTGATATGCATTTAAAAAATATTAACGATGTTAAATCAACTACAGGTTTATTTTATAGGCCTTTGTAGGGTCAAGGCTATCATTAGGTAATACTGTGATAATGTGTGAGGAAGAAACCACACTGAACCATAATTATTAACACCTATGGTGATGGTATGATAGTATCTTGGAAAACCTTGCTGCACTCAAGGTTTCTGCAAAAATACAGTCCCTGCTCTGAAAAGCTCATAATCTAAATAGATCAGAGTGGCAGTAGAAAAGCAGCTTTGTAGATGGGACAGAGCTCTGTGCTGTTGTTGAAAAAAATAATCAACATATGTTATTCATTGTTTAATACTGCATGTGTGGAATCACACTGCACTGACAGTTTCTGAGGTGACATCATGAGCACAGTTTCAACACTGGTATGTTTTTGTTTCTGTTTTTCTTTCCCTCCTTTGTGGAAAGCATTTGCCTGTGTCTAAATGCTTCCTCTGGTTGACTGGTATCATATTTCATCTTTTCTCAATACTTTCTAGTAGTATCCAGCAGTGACCTTATTTCAGTCTCTCTGTATATATGTTACCTTGTGTTATTTTAATATCTGACTTCATATTATTGTTTACTGCCGTGTTTCTAACATGTCATCTCTTTGTTTTATCTCTGTTCCAACTGTGTTCAATATTTCCTTCCATGTAATATCAGACTGATTATCACTGAATTCCATGAATATGCTCTTTGTTCTTTTAGATCATTAAAGATTAGAAATAAGATGAGACATCACAGAGACCTTGTTTCTTCCAAATTCACATTTTGCCATTGCTCATTAGCCTCTGTTTACATTTCTTCAGCCAGCATGCAGTTCAAGTGAAATTACCTAAGTACTGTTATCTGAGTAAATAATGTTATGTATTTTGCAACATTTACTCACTACCAAGCATGTATGCCTAGATAGTATTCTTTATACTGAAGATAATTGTCGTCAAATAATTTGGAGTGAAAGTAGGATTGGTATTTCATCACAATGCTACTCTAGTATAATATTTTTTTTGTATTTTATCCACACAAGACATAATAGTAGCAAAATGTAAGCATACCATGCACATGTGCTAATTTTAAATATTATTCTGTAGATCTACCGAGCTACATAAATATATTAGAGAATTACAACATATTTATTGACATAGCTGTTACAGCATTATTATTGCCACAAAAGGAAATATTTTCAGTTTGTATGCTCTTAATCTTCTGGTGCATTTTCCAATTTACGCAGACAATTTTCCATTCTTATGCATTTATTTTCAATGTAGTAGCCTAAAGACAAAAATCACTACAAATATACACACAGGCATGTAGAGATACACACAAAGATGTAGGTACCTGTTTTTGTATATATAGATACATAAGTCTGTATGTGTGTATATATTTAGAATTAATGTATCTGCTTTTATTTGAATATTTTTGTTATATTTAAGATATAAAATATATCTGAACATTTATTTAAAATATTTTTGCTAATTTGTACATCTGCATGAAGGCTGTGAGTTACAATGCTATTTTCACAAGTGTTATGCTGACTTCCAAGCAAAAGTTTCAGTACAGCTATTCAAAATCCCACTTGTTATCTTTCTTGCATTCATGACACAGAGTTACCAATACAAACACTAATTGCATCATATTTCCTGAGCTCTTAGTACTGTTGCATTTCAGAACAATTTCATTATACCTTTAGGAAGCTGATGTAGCTATGAACAGCTAAACAGTCACCCTTCATTTATTGTTCTTTAAGGATAGTTTCAATAATCTGAGAAAAAAAAAGTGATCAAGTTTATAAGCAATTATGGGGTTTATCTTAGTGGCAGAAAAAGGTTTTATTTCTAGCTAAAAAGACAAGAAATGCAAAACTTGTGCCACAGGGTTGGGCTTGCTTCAAATTGTTCAACATGGGACTACAGTGAGGTTAAAAGATGAGAAGAGTTCCCAGCAGAGCAAAAGCATCCTCATTTTTCATTGTCATATCCCATTAGAGGTAAATGACATGAATTCAAGAGTAATGTGGATTTCTTTGGGCAGGTATGCAGCCTGTAGAAAGGCATTCAGTAGTATTCTTTAGAGATCAACTTAGCAGTGCCAGAGAATTTCAGGTACTGAAAATTCCAGCTTGCTTCATCTGCTAAACACACACAGACAGGCATCCAACACTACTAGTCCTACTATTTGGACAACTATGTACAGAAATACATGGAACAGAAGGAACAGGGAAGGAACTGAAGGAGCAGTTGTATAAGCAAATGGAAACAAAATTTGATAGGCAACTGGATAAAGACACAGACTGAGTTACTAGTTTCAATCTCCATATTAATAGACATGGAGAATTTTATTTGCAATGACTTTTTAAATTATTTATAGATTGAAATTAGCAACAATGCTGAAACACATAATAACATAAAAATATCACTGAAGTAACTTCCAGAGTGGCTATTACTGCAAAAACATGCCAAATTATTGAATAATAGCACTTTCATACATCAAACACATAAAATATCACAGTTTAAATTATTAGCTTACATGGTTTTGAATTACACTAGCTGCTAGCTTAAATAATAAATGTAGAATTTTGATGAATACAAATTACATTATAGTACAATCGAGATAAGTGACAAGTATGTTTTACTAGGGGGTTTTTAGCAGGAGGAGCATAACAGGAAATCTTTTATGTCTAAGAATAAGTATTGATCTCCAGCCCCTTCAGTCCTAAATATCCACATTTACTGCCATCTCCACATTCTACTGTTGCTTATCTTAGATGGCTTCCACATACCCAGGGTGATATTTACTATGCTCAGATTTGCATGAGGTGAAAAGTCTAGTCAGCAGCAGAATATGCAATATGGTGAGTTTGCAGTATTCATCCTAAAACGTCCTATCAGTCCTTTGAATCATGTGAGTGTAATGTTATTTTTTTTGAGAAAGCTCCTATGACCACATATAGCATGATCATAGGATTCAAGTATTAACTAACATGTCAAAGAGAAAAGGAAAGTAATATGGAAAACCAAAGTGGTGTGCAATAGTGGGTTCAATGTGCACTGCATGGTGAATTTCTGCTGTTTGAAAACTGTAAATACCGTGAGTTAAAAGAACTGAGAAAATCAAGAAATAGCGCTGAAACTGAAGTGGTGGTGTGAAAGAAAAGAGCTCTTTCATGCAGGATCAACACAGAAGAATTTCAGTTGTAAGAAAGGGAGATTATTAACACCTCCGTTTAATACCTGAAGAACAAGTTTCTCTGTAATATTTAAAAGTTTATACATTTAGTTTTAAAATACTGATTAAAGGTTTTAATACCTTGCAAAAATCAAGCCAATCCATCAAAGGAAATGTAGAGAAAAGGAATGAAAATTAAAAAATAATTAGTACTGATGGTGTCTAATCACAGATAATTCTTAAATCACTACTTTGAGATTTAGGTGTGAAGGTTACTGGATACACACAAAGTTTGGAGCGTGTATTTGATTCCTAACTACTTACCATCCTTGAATAATATCCACCCATACCGAAGATCGGAGTTCATTTGCATGTTAATAACTTACTAGTAGTGATTTACCAGTCTGTTTATACAGCACCTGATCCACGTGTCATTAAAATAAGTATGAAAACTTAATTACTTTAATGGGACTTGGATGATCTCCCAGGTGATAAGGAACAGTGCCACATTTTTAGTCTTCTGGTATGCTTCCCTGAGCAGCAGAGATGCCTGAGTAAGTTTCTGCCAGTAAAAGTGACAATTTCACCGTTCATTCCCCTGCTCTTGTCTGCAGTGTTCCTTCCCTTGCGTTATATGGCTTGGAGGATACCTTGCTGAGCCAATTCTATTTATCAGCTTGGCAAAAAGCTGATAAGCTACACTTGATCTACCGTTTTGTTTGCATTTTTGCTGAGCTACTGAAATGAAGTAACTCACAAAAGCCTCAGCTAAATGTCAAGGTGAGCTGAGGAAGGACTGTGCAGAGAAGACTGAGGAATTGGAAAAACGAGATGGAGTAGAAGAACTCCGTCTTTTTTAATTTGTGATGTGCCAAGTTAGTTCACTCCAGCTAGTGGAAGTATTTCTGAAGGCACTCTTTCATATTACTAATGCTTTGATGCAAGATCTGGATGAGGTTCTCTTCTTCCATCTCTCCATCCCATCAGTGCTATGGATTCAGAGACATAAGCCCATGCTGTGAATTAGATCCTGGAAGAAAAAAATGTGGTTCAGTAATGCTTAAATCTGGCATGAATTTTTCAGCAAGATGGATTAGTACCACATAAGTGAAGTGCTCATTTGGTACAAACTAACTTTTCCAGTTCAGATTCACTAAACAAAAATCAGTGGGTAAGCTTGGTACAAGCAGGCATTGTGCCCATTTTCCTTCTGCCAGCAGTAAACCAATGTATAAACATAAACTGAAGAAAAACTCCTTGAGGCCTGTTAATTCAACAGCAGTGCAACCAAGAATCTGTCTAAGCCTCCCAGGTGATGGCTGGGAGAATGTATAAACCTAACATGAACAACAGAGTAATCATGGATAAAGCATTTCTCTCTAAATCAGTGAATGTGGCTAGATGGTTCAGTACACAGCAGCGCAAACAGCTGATTTAACAAAAAAAAATGTACAACACTGGGGAAGGAGGGAAAACTAATGGTGAACAAAAAGGGAAAAGAAATACACTGTTTGCAATGTGATGATGTAGTACTATGCTTTGAACATATATCCTTTTCTAGGTCTACATTACCTTATGAATGTCTCCAGCTGCTTATCATTGCCTCTATCCGTCCTGACTCCAGGGCAGAATTTACCATCACTCTGATATGCTAGCTCTGCTGCTGCCAAGACAACTTCAGAGTGTTCTGTCTTAGGAAAAATCTTGTATTCAAGCCCATTAACTTTACCTACCTCACTTTGACTGCAATTTTGACATAAGCAGCTCTGCTGAGAAGTTTAAGGGAGTGATAATCACTAGCAAGGAAAGCTGGCAATGAGCAGCTGGGAAAGTAACTCTTCCACCTATTTGCAAAGCGCACGTCTGTCTGAACACTTGCAGGTTAAGACAGCAGCATCATTGACTACTGCTTTACAAGAGCATCTCTGAAACTATGTTTTGGTATGTGTGTAAAGGTAAGAAATTCCTTTCTCGCTGACAATCCTGGGTGATTTCATTTGGACTCGGTACTGGCAAACAGAGTACTAAGGACAGCTTTTGGATCCATGAATGCTCAGTGAAAGGCATTGCCAATGTTGTTACCAAACTGATAAGTAACTGAAATATATACCAGTTCACTTATTCATCAGCCCAACAGAAGAGAAATGGAAAAGCAGTCTTTATCTAGAATAAGAAAGGATTGATTAAAATATCAGTAAGAGGTCTGGTTTTCTATGCTGGGAGGTTGAATGTCTATGCTTCTGTGTTAGAACAGTTCAGGTTTTCATCTATGGCCAGAAGATGTTGTTTTGCTCATACTCCAAACAAAATAATCCAACCAGATAAGTAAGGAAGAGTTAATAATTTACTTATCATTCTTCCTTATCAAATCTTATAGCCAAAAGGGACTTCAGAAGTTTCTTTAGTCCATGCTCTGCTTCAGAGTTGTCTATCTTTATCTGGATCTTTCACTTTTGTATAATTCGTTCTTCTAGAGTTCGTTTGATGGAAATTCCCTAAAATCTCCACACAGTCTTCTCCAGTTTGATAATATCTTATTGTTTGGAATAAGGCAGGGGTGTGGGGGAGGCTTCCAAATATATAATCCAGTAAGGAAAAGTTCAGTGCTTGAGGAAGAAAACAAATTCACTTTTTCATCTTCTCCTTTGCCACTTTTCCAAGAGATTGAGGGCACTAGAAAGGAAAGGTTTTACTTCGCTCACATTTGTACTCATCCAACTACTGTCACTAAAACTTTGACAATGAGATGCATGAAATACAGGCTTAGCTACACAAGGCATTAGGCTGCATAAGAGAAGTTTCTGCCCTATTCACAAGCACCATTCCGTTATTTAATTTTTTGTTTTCTTTTTCTCTTTTCTGTAGAACTCCAATAAATCCTCCTTTTGTTCACTCAGAAATGAAAGTGGCTGTGAGAGAAGAATGTTCTTCAGTGGCATTCTGAGAGGAATTGATCTGTGTCCTCTTAACAGGCAGAATAGTACATCCATAATCTAAAGTAAAAATACATCAAACCATTTGTAATCAAGTCAAAATCCCATTCTTTCAAAGATCCTATTGAATTTCAGAAATTTCTTTTGGATTACAAGAAAGAGATTACCATATTTTGTTGGACAACTCACCAAAGCATTCATCCTGAGTATGAAGCAACATATGTCACTTTTTCTGCTGCGAAGAACTTCTCATATCAGATCCTTTTTTCGAGACAAAAAGATCAGAGACTTGAATTTGTATTTCCTCTATCCTGATCCAGTGCATTGATCAAGAGATTGAAAAATGTGTGAATTTATTTCTCATCAGAGGTGACTACTGAGTGCCATATAAAACTTTTTTAATTTTTTTTCATTGTTCCCAAACTGAAAGCTCCAGTACAATTAAAAAAGATGTAAGAAATTGTACCTTTTAAATACTTTGAAAAAGGTATCTTATTTGGTTTGATGGGAAAAAAATATTTTGAAGGTTAAGAAATCATTGCAAAATGAAAGTGTCATTCTCTGGACAATTGTATTAAGAATTTAAGATCAAAATATATACATAATAATTAAAATAATATTTAAATAATATGTTAAAAGTTTTTACAAACAGCATAGCCAGAAATTATGAGTTACAGATGTTTAACATTTCTTCAGATTTGTATGGTAAATTTGTTAAATCTCAATCATTTGGGCACAAAAACCGAAAGCAAGCCAAATGTATGCAAGGAGCAATAACTCAAGTTCACATTTTTAAATAAAATTGGATCAGCTGTTGCTGAGAAGGTGCTGTTTTGCCCATATTCCAAACAAAACTCAGAATTCTTGAGAATCAATGCATTTGACAATATGTCATTGTAGGGGAAGGAAATGGTTTACCGGGCGTTATATTTACCAACTTCTACAGTCTTTAGCAAAAGCACTGTGTAATTCTCTGAAGTTGAGTCGAGACTGATTTTTTTTCCCACTACTTCTCACAGGATTTGATCCTTGCTAAACACACTTCATCCCCTCACAGCTCTTAGTGCTTATAAATCATCACCATGCTGAGACTCCCAAAGCCTGTTGTGCTTTCAGTGTGTAAAAGATGGTTTCCCAATCCCATGCTACACTAGAGAGACTTTCTCATATTACTGCTCTGCTTGTTCAACTGAACAGGAAGAAAGAAAAGGCTGAATTTAAGAAAAGCTACTAAATAACATTAGAAAGAAGAGAGAAGGTAAGGGAGAAAGACTAAACACAGGGAAAAACAGGAGCAACCAGATAGGAGAGATGCTCACAGGACTGAAAAGGAAGAAGAGAGAGAGTTTAGAAGGTAGAGCTTGTGAGCTGGGGAACTATGACAAAGAGCCAAGAGAATAATTGTGGAATAAACCACCAGCAGAGGCTGAGGAGATTGGTATGAAAACAGGGAAAATTGTGTGGTAGTAAACACAGTACATGTGTAACTGTTAGACAATACTTCCTGCTGGACATGGAAATGAATATATTATTTTCACATTTCAGTATTTCTTTTTTATCTGAAAAAGATAATCATATTTACTGCTTGGGGTAATGTTTTGTGACAATGTATTTTTTCCTAATACATAAAAAATGGTCTGCTTCACCAGAAACATCCCAAAACTATATTCTCAAATCATTTGATCATAAATAAAAATAAGTGAAAAAAAAAGAGAAATAAAATATCATTTTGAAGCTGGATCAAATGCTATGTTTTGAATTAAAGCAAACCTCACACATGAAATTAAGCACTCCAAGGGTGCCCTTCACCATCTCGAATGATTTTTGGTTTGTTATACAACAATGAAAGAATTTAATTCTGCATTAGAAAGAGCTTTGCCACGTGTCGAGGGAGGTGATCCTGCCTCTCTACTCACCACTGGTGAGGCCACATCTGGAGTAGTGGGTACAGTCCTGGGCTGAGAGATATGGAGGTACTCAAGCAGATCCAGCAAAGGGCCACTAAAAGAATTAAAAGACTCAAATATATCTGATCAAAGGAAAGGATGAGACAGTTGAGGATCCAGAGGACCTCATCAATGTTTAGAAATACCAGGGGAGAGCGTTCAAAGAGAGGGAGCCAGGCTCTTTTCATTGGTGCCCAGTGACAGTACCAGAGGCAATGAGCACAACCTGAAACACGAAGTATCTGTCCGAACTTCAGAAAACACTTTTTTATTGTGAGGGTGACTGAGCACTGGAACAGATATTCCAGAGAAGGTGTGGTGCCCGCATCCTTGGAGATAATCAAAAGCCATCTGGATGTGGTCCTGGGTGACCGGCTCTAGTCGGTGCTGCTTGACCAGGGTATTGGATCAGGCCTCCAGAGGTCTCTTCAAACCTCGGCTATTCTGTGGTTCTGTGATTCTATAATTTTGGATGATACATTTGGCTTCAAGCTTGAGGTTGAACAACAAACCAATGAAAGATGAAAATCAGCTTCTCAAAGTAGACTTGTATTACAATTAATGTTGAATTACTTTTGGAGTTAAATGATCAATATTGACTGCTTTATCATCCTGATAGAGGATGATAACATTACCAAGAATGTAATTTTCATTATTTCCAACATATAGTGTTAAAAGGGAAAAAAACCCCACATGTTTCAAACAATGATATGACTAGAATATTTAACTCAAATAAAAATTTCTCAAGTTACAAAATGCCTTTATTACAGTTTCCAGTGCAATTTCAAGTCAGCTCCTTTATGATACCTTCTATTTGGGTATTGTATGAAATGCTTCTTTTTTAAACAGAGTTCCTAGCTTATCAAAGGTTCAGAGAAAACACTAAAAACGCAAGAAAGTATTAAATGTCCTGACCTCATTGTGTCCAGTAATCTGTGAGTACTGTTATTATTAAATAAATATTCTTTTAATAATCTTTTCTTTTTTGAAGCTACTTTATACCACAGCTGAGCAAACCCTGCATTTCAGTAAAGGAGTAATAGAGTAGGTTTCTTGTCCTCTTCCAAGGTAGTACCAGAAAATTACATTTGATAAGCAGTTTTATTACTTGCAGTCATTTGCATTTGAAATGTGTAGAGAGCTGGGGAGATGGAATAAGAGTACCAAGTGGTTGAATGGCCACCCACAATCATATTCTCTAAAAGATTTCTAGTTTTATGGTTTCATCACATAATCAGTTTTTTCTAGACACTCACACAGGAGAGTGTCCAGAAAAATGTCCTTGAAACCTGTCAAGTCTATAACATAATATGTAATAAGAATTTTGGACATTCCTGATAATGGGAAACCTTACAAACCTCTTCCTGAGGTACCTTGGCTGTCTACCAAAGGTGTTAACAAGTATCCTTATCCACGAATTTTTAAGGCAGCCATTTCTTGAGGAGAGTTCCCTTATTCAAGTTTGCAAGCAATATCTGGCTTGATTCTTCTCAGAGTAACTCAGTGATCCCATGGACAGGTTGGTCTCAGATAGGTTACAAGTTCTATCTAATTTCTTCACACAGTCCAGTTTTCTCTGTCAAGTGATTAAAGGACATTAGTAGATGAAGCTAAGAAGGAAGGAAAGGAAACTCATGTTTTTGTATGAAAGAGAAGATACAGAGTGCAACTGTATCTTAAAATTCTGTTTTAAACACAATTTTTCAATGAGAGAGGTGGAACATATACAGTGCATGAGAGAGCATAACCACACCTGAAACTAAAACAAAAGGTAACTGCATCTGATTATTTTTTTTTAAGCATTATGAAAAATTACGTAATAAAATGATACCCAGAGAGAAAATTGAAGTCCACTTGTTGAAACTGCTTCACAAAAGATTATATTAAATTTTAGGAATATATATACTTGTCTGTATATGTTTGCATGTGTTTATGTGTTCACACACACATACTCCTCCGGAAGACAGACTAGCAGTGAAAAAAATTTTCTATGTTGAAAAAGATTGAAACAGATGACCGAAGAGGTCTTTTCCAGTCATATCAGCTGAGTCTTTCTATGATTAGAAATAACAATATAAATAAAAAGTGCATACAATATGAGTTATTTATGCAAAATCCAGGCTCAGAACTCATTAACATATTTGCAGTGCTTGTTTGAACAGACTGCAGTAAATCACATTTTTAAAAATAGTTCATATAGATTCCACCAATAAATGGCACAGACAAAACCCTGGTTGTCAACATCAGGTAAGAGAAACCTGTCTAAACCAAAATAAATATATACAAAACCAAATACGAGTGCAAAGGAGAAAAAAGTCTCTTCTCCTTGAAGATTTCTCAGAGTAGCCAAGAAAAATTAAATGTGTAACTGAAACTGAGAGAAGAGAGAATTATTTCACACAAAGATGTTATGTGGGTGTGACAGGGTAATATATTTATAAATTGCTTATTTAACTGAGGAATAAGATCAATATAGGAAGACTAAATAACCTTTTTTTAAAAAAAAAGTATAAATTTATAACCTTGATGAGAGACACATATGCACACACACCTGTTATTATTTTTATACTATTCTTATTGTTACCTATATTTTACCCAGTAAAAACTGGGTATTTAATTCTTTATTGCATATATTGCAGGGATCAGCGAAGGCTAATAGAGGAATAAGAATTTTTTTTCATTCTGCATGAGGATAACATTGATAACATTGATACACAGCCCCTGTATGTGACACAGCCAGTCTCCAGACATCTTCCTCTGTCTAAGGTGTGGAGTTCAGGCTTCAAAACAAGTTGACAATCCCAGCAAATCCTAGCCCTTCCTATACGTGTGAATGTTCTACCTGCCCAAAAGAAGAAAGTAGTAATACAAAATTATTAATACCTTGTGCAAATGTCATTGTTCTTGATCTGCTTATTGTATCGTGTTTGAAAACTAAAATAAAATTCATGAGGGTTTGGTTTTTTCAGTCTTTTCTTTTTCCTCCTATTTTCTCCTCTTTTTCCAGTCTGATTGTTAGTGCCTGCTTCTCTGAGGCAAGGTCATTGAACTCTCATGAGTTCCAGCTTACAGCTGGAAATTATAATTCCCACTTTTTGTTTAAATAGAGAAATTTACTGAACCCCAGTGGCTGAAATTTTACCCCTTGAGGTCTTTACAGAATGAGAGAAGCCTACAGTAAAAAAATGGAGTAGAAAGAAAAATAAGAAGATAAAACTCTATAATTACTATTATCAGGAAATCAAAGCATCTATTTTCTTTTTTTTTCCTTTGTTCTTTTACCCTAAATAATGTAATTTGTAATTGTTTAGCTACAAGGTTTACTTCAAAGATAGTAACTTATGACTGCAGTTCTAAAGAGACCTAACCATCTAATTTCTTTGCTTTAAATAAAAGGCTACATTGACAATCCATGAATGAATTTTATTAAGCCTTGCTAAATTTCCATTAGTTCTCAGAGCTATAGATTTCACTCAACTTAAAATGAAAAATCATTACCCTCTGAAAAAACATTTCATTGCTTAAATATATAATTAATATGTGACTCAAAATTCCTTGAATCAATCAGCCAAAGGTGAGAGTGTTATTGAGGAGTGATCTGAAGGCGTATGAATATCTGAGAGAATACTGAGCTTTTGCAAATAACAATATAAAACACATCCAAGTGATCTAAACAATCAGTACAAGCAGGAAAAACACTGATTTTGTCTTGATGTCAGTGCCAACTATAAAATATTGTGGAATATTTGGTCCCGATCCTGAATGGTGCCATGACATGCTGTGATTCTCAGATAGGTATCTTTTATTTTTCTTTGATTTCACAAATACATGTTCATATCACTAAACTTCAATAACCCTGGGCTTAGAAGGAGAAACATTGCCATTAGTGTGTCAAAGTGAGAGTTCCAGGTGATTAGCGTCAACCACTTAATAGTACTACTGGATAACAATGAACTGCATGCAGCTTAAAGAAAATATTAATAATTAATATTTTTGATTAACTGCCATGATTAATGAGTTCCACGTAGATCTGTTTTTTAATCTTTTGAAAATAATGTTCTGTCTGAAAAATAAAGTTCTGTGACAGTGAGCAAGCACGTCAGAGACAGGGCCGTTAGACTGTGTTAAACAGTCTTAACATGACTCTGTTTTTGAGCACAACTTTTGAGAGGCACTTTGAAATTTAAACTTCAATTCTCTCAAAAATAAGTTTTGATTATGCTATGAATTGATAACTGAATTATAATTTCAAACAAGATTGCAACTGCCATTGAGAGTAGCCCTGAGGAGAAGGACTTCAGGGTGCTGGTGGATGAGAAGCTCAGCATGAGCCAGCAATGCACGCCTGCAGCCCAGAAAGCCAACTGCATCCTGGGCTGCATCAAAAGTGTGGCCAGCAGGTCGAGGGAATAGATTCTGCCCCACTACTCTACTCTCATGAGACCCCACCTGGAGTACTGCATCCAGCTTTGGAATCCTCAGCACAGGAGGTCATGGACCTGTTGGAACAGATCTAGTGGAGGGCCACAAAGATGATTAGAGGGCTGGAGCACCTCTCCTATGAGGACAGGCTGAGACAGTTGAGGTTGTTCAGCCTGGAGAAGAGAAGGCTCCGGGGAGACCATATAGGTGCCTTCCAGTACTTAAAGGGGGCCTACAGGAGAGATGGGGAGGGACTCTTTATCAGGGAGTGTAGCAATAGGACGAGGAGTAATGGTTTTAAACTGAAAGAGGGGAGATTTAGATTAAATACTAGAAAGAAATTCTTTACTGTGAGGGTGGTGAAGCACTGGAACAGGTTGCCCAGAGAAGCTGTGGATGCCCCATCCCTGGAAGTGTTCAAGACCAGTCTGGACAGGGCTTTGAGCAACCTGCTCTAGTGGGAGGTGTTTCTGCCCATGGCAGGGGGGTTGGAACTAGATGATCTTTAAGGTCCCTTCCAACACAAACCATTCTATGATTCTATGATCTCTTGTAGTACACAGTAGCTAGAAAGTGTTAAGAGATATTTATCCCACATTCTGAAAGAAGGTCTCTGGGATTTTTGGGAAGGAGGAGATGGAAGGTGTGGAGACAGGAAATGTGAGTCAACGTTCAGTGTCCAAGTCCTCAGGCTACGGCACAGAACTTCCAGTTTATGACACTACAGTGGGTACAAATTGAACTCTTCAGACTCAGAGTTGTTTCAAGGGTTGGGGAAACTTAGGAATGTTTCTAAACACATAGATCTGGATACTTGCCAGTAAACAAAGAAATATGTATATCTCCAAGGATTTAAATGCAATTCTAGCTATAAAATTAAGATGTACTTTGCATAATGCAGGGTACAGCAGAGACTTCTTGTATGGGGATGTTCAAAAGTAATATGTCAAATTGAGACTCACTGTAAAAATCCATTTGTTGAAATAGATTTCTAAAACATGGTACTCAGAGAAGGCAATGCTCCTAGAATTAACAATTAACTTATAAGAACACAAATAACACAGTGGAGAGTATATGAATATTTTGAATAGAAATATATAAAAATATCATATCACCAATGGACATTAAAATAGAATGGATTCCTAATCTTGCCAGGATGACTTTCAGCTCCAAGAGCAAATGAAAACCCTTTTGGTGGTTGTCTTTGTAAATATTGCTACTTGTTTCTTACATGGCCAGCTTTTAGAACTACGAGAAGCTCAGCTTTCAAAAACAGACAAATAATATCTTCACATTGTGACAGTAAAGAAAAAGCTTTAAAAGTGTTTGCAGAGCAGTATAAAGGTTCAAATTTCAATAAGCAAATACAAGAACAAAATATGGTCCTTCTCAGATAAACTGAATTACATCATCGTTATAATGTTTTTATACAATGTGTATCTACTCATTGTAATTCATGATCTATTCATTATAATCTTGATAATTTGGGGAAAGAGGGCCAACCACTGATTATGGACCATTTTAACTGAAAGGGGATAGATTTAGATTAGATATTAGGAAGAAATTCTTTACTGTGAGGGTGGTGAGATGCTGGAACATGTTGCCCAGAGAAGTTGTGGATACTTCCTCCCGGGAAGTGTTGAAGGTCTTAATTATTTAAATTTATTTAGTCTGAACATATTAAAAAGAATTGTTTAATTGATATTGTGTGGACACAGGATATTTTTTAGTTTTATATCACATCAAAGGAAAATATTAATGCTTGCTAAGTTTCACAGGTTGTATCATTCTAAGTCTACATTTGCATCATGTTATGTAAATATTAATGTGTTTTAAATAATATTAATTTGCATATAATGGATTGGCTGTGTAAGAATGAAAAGCACATCAGATTTTTGCAGATAGTATCTATTTCAGACACAAGTTAAATTAATTTTATCTCATTGCACTTCATGAAGAATCAAAATATACTTTCATCATGAACTAAATAGGTACCAATTTCATGTTATTGATAACCGTTAAATTTACCAATAATTTTTTTCTTTCTTTTGATTTTCAGCAGCTCATTACATGGGCTCCTAAAAGAAGACAAGAAGTTTAGACAAGGTACGTTGTCTGATAAATTAAAAATTGTGAATGTGGTTTCTCCTTACGAAGGTGCATATACATATGTTCTGTTTGGGAAAAAACCTAATTTATCCTGTTGAAACCCATGTTCATAAATAAAGTATTTCAATAAGAAAAAAGTCTACTAGCTTAAGCACACCTCAAGGATATTGCTGCAATCCAACACCAATAATGGAGAGGATGGTTGGGTATATACTGTTAGGTTACCTGACTAAAGGCTAAGCAAATTATGCACGAGGGATCAGAGGAGCAAAGGCAGCAGAGGAATCTTACTAATGGTTAAGTGTAAAAGGTGCATTATGTAGCAGCTTCACCTGAAACCTTCAGAAGAGAATCATTATACCATTATCATGGTATGAAAGCCATCAAGATGCCTCAGGAGAACTTTGTCCCCTGATTGCCAAGTAAGCTAAGAGGGGTTATTGCCTAAAGGAATGTAGGACTTATTTTTGAAAGCATGGGCAAGATAATATTTGGAATAAAGCAGAGAGAATTTGGGGATCATTAAAAGCTTATTATAGGATGATTTAAGGGGGCTGTGGAAATGTGGATAATTTATTATAGGATGCTTGGGGGAAAGGACCAAAGGTAAGGAAAAGGAAAGATCAAGGTGAAACAGAAGAAAAAAAGAGTTTGGAAAAATGGGGGCAGGTGGGGAAGGGGTAGGAGGGGAGAGGTATAAAACTGGTTGGGTATGTTTACGCAGGCTGCTGGTCAGTATGCTTGTTCAGCCAACCCCACATCTAATCATTTCAGTTTATCCTATCTTCTTATTAAAACTTACCTCTGTGTGAGTGCCCTCTCTGTTCTGACCCTGAGTGAACACTAGGTGGCTTTGCCAACAAGGGAACATGAGTGCGAAGGGCTCAGAGATCTAGGGACCACCCATCTGAGAGAGTGTGACCTGGAGACAGCTCCTAAGAAGACCAGATGTTAGAGTGGCTGCACATGGACTGGGCTGTCTGTGATGTTCACATTAAAGTGAATATTGTATTCAGATGGTTACTGGTAAAGGCACTGCTCTCTCCCTGTTAGTTGGTGTGACCAGTTGCCCATGTGTGTGTATGTGTGTATGTGTACATCTCACTAGTGGCTGGACTTGAGATGAGGATATCTAGCCAAGTGGGATTAGAGAACTCTGTTAGATTGAAAACCCCACCAGATTCACCTACCTCCAACACCCACCAGCTTGTTTGCTGGCTCTTAAACCCCAATGTTTACATTAAAATGGCTTCCCTGTTGTGAAGCAAAACAGATCAGAACTCTGCATCAACTGGTAAAGTAACTCTGTTTATTAATGGGTTCATTAATGGGTTCATTAATGAAAGTTAAGGTAAGAATTTAATTGTTGAATCAAATATTCTTTAACTTTGAGTAAGGCTGATCTTGATAGTATTCTCCAGTGATTTGGTTTATGTTCACTTTTGAATTAAAAAAATGTCTTGCCTGAAGGGAAACAAGGAAGAATAACCTACACCTAAATCTAACACACATACTGGCAGGCAGGACCTCTACTTCAACAAATTTGTCCTTTCCAGCTCTGCCTTAAAGCAGACCAGCAAAAGATCTATATATAATTTCAATTAATTAATTATGTGTTTTTTCTACATAAGTAACCCTCATGTACAAATGTATGAACAGAAGAAGTGTCTGTGAAACGAATCAGATACTCTCTTCATTCCACCTTAGCTGTAAACTCAGATTTAAGAAGCTGTGCTTAAAGAGAGATGTTTTCCATTTGGAGACAGTCTAGAGGAAAGTAACAGAGATGATCAGTGGGAATCACTGGAAAAATTGGAGTTGCTTAGTCTAGACAGAAAAAGACTGAGGTGAGATATGAAGAAAGTCTTCTAATGTGTAAAGGGGAACTGAAAGAGGAAGGGAACAGATTAGATGAATATGTGTCTTGGGTGGGTTAGTTACAGCTGATTCTGCCTTGGATCTGCAAACTGGGCTATATGACCTTTCAAGCTCTGATCTATGATGCTATAGAAAACAATGCTAACCTCCTTTGTAACACACTTTCATATCTACTGTTAAAAAGCCAAGTGTTATCATCAGATCCAGAGGTGAGATAGATTAAGATGTAGTGACAAATTTACTATAAATGTTTATTTTTGACTTGAACATATTTTAAGCCATTAAATTTACTAATTATTAAATTTTTAAATTCTCCATAATGATTGGCTGATGGCTAACTACTTGTGAATTAATGTGTCTTATGAGCTCACAAGTGAGTAAAAAATGAGAATTATGCATCATAAAATTTATTCTCTTCATTTTGCTTGAGGTTTGGTTGGTTTTTTTAGTGAGGAGGGATTGGTGTGGGGTTTTTGTTATTTTTATTTACAAGATATTAATTTAGGGGCCAGGTTTAGTAGCTTTGCACTGAATCATAGTCTGACTCTTTGACTTTTAGAAGATTATTTGTGCAGTAAAGAATCATTTGGTGAAATTAGATCAGGTTTTGACCAATGCTTTTTTCATTATTTATGTTTACTTTTGTAGCATTTTTGCCATGATAATGAAGTCTCAGTGGTATGCAACTATTCAAAGGGATGCTAAAATTAGCTCTTTGTTCCATAATAAGGGTCGCTTATTTGGTGCAAATTACAGAGACTGAATTTTGAAACGTGTAGTTAAGCAAGATTCACAGTTTAACTTGCACTAAATAAATCACCCTACAGCACTCTGAAGGTAGAAAATATCATTCATATGCCAACTGTTATTGTTGGGGGAAGGATAAAGGAAAATAAATACTCAAGAGGATATGCCACTATTTAATCTTAGCTGTGAATTTTCTTAGTTTAATGGAATGAATTTTGCGACAGAATATAAAATATAGTAGAAACAGGGAAGGATTTAAACTTCTTTCCATGTTTTCCAGCTAGTCTATCCTCCATTCTTTTTATTGACTTGCAGTAATGTCAATGAAAAATTTATTCTGCAGAATTTAGCACCATAGGCTGGATTAACAGGTAGACCAAAGTTGTTAAAATGCTATCCACTGGTATTTCTGAGCATCTCAGACCGGCAGCCAGAAGAGAGCATTGTGTCATACATCAAAAGAGTTGAAAAGAGGGGTTTAGCCAGCTCAACAATTTAGATGTAGCAGAGACATTTACGTCTGAGGTGAAGCTTCTAGCTACATAGGAATTTCAGCTCCATGAGCGTCTTCTGGCAGTGGATATGTCCACTGGACCTTTCTCAAAAAATACTGCAAGAATATTTAAATGTAATTGGAATACCTCCCATAAAAATATTTTTCACAGTTGAGGGCACTTGAAGCCACATTTTTTCACCAATATTTCTGTCTTTTAGTCACTCTTTGTTATCCATTCTGAAGAAATACAACATCTATCCCATGAATCTATCCCATTCCACCAGCATCCCCGCCCATGATGAAGCTACACGTTTTATTCTAAATACCTACATTAAACTCTTAGTAACAAGATATAAATAGGAAGCCAGTGAGAGAAAGATGCCTGACTACAGTTGCACTTATGGTATTATTTCTCACAACCTTGGGGCCTAGCCCCAAGGTTGAAAAGGAGGACACTGGCCAGATGTGAAGGATTTAATCCACTGTGCTGCATAATTGCACTTTATATGAGTAGCTTGCTTGAAAAATGTAAATTTTTGCTTTGCAAGCATAATAGGATTCTTATCATAAGCATAGTGGATTTCTATGCACATACACTTATTCACAATGCCCAAGGCCTTTCTTATTACTAAGTAACAAATATAGAGAGCATGGACACACATATTTGGAAACAGAGGTTTACCTCTCTAGGAACATTTTACTGTCAAAATGCAAATGCCCACTGGCTCTAGGTACTATGTAGCTTAAAATCAGCTGATCGTTTGTACTAAGAATCCTTTCGGGTTTTTAGGGGTAATGTTTTTTAGATTTGAAAAAACAACGTATTTCCTAAATCATTCACAATCAGGGTTTAAATATTTCTTTAGAAGGACAAATAAACCCATAGGTTAATACCAGGCAAATAAGAATATTTATTATCTGACATCTACAGATATTTCATCTGTCTTAAATGTATTAAGGACGATATTTATTTTTTTTCATCCTTATGCCTCTATTTCACCCAATGCTGTTTGTCATGGTTTGCTTTCAGTTTATTTTATCATTGTAAGAATCAAACAGTGACTTTCCTCCAAGCTCCAGAGAATGGTTGCATAAAATGAATAATCAATTATCAAGTAGACTGTTCAGGAAGCTATTGACTACAAAATTCACAAATGTCTGTGAGATGTGTTTTCAATTATTTGAAACTCAAATTGTCAAATTGCAAGTTAGGTACCAATAATGAACTTTGGAAAGACAAGATTCTCTTTTCATCTAGGTGAATCAAGGAAACATAATAAGTAAAATGAAAATAGTAATACCACCAAAAGTGCTTGGAGGATAAGTAAGTTTCCCAGGCTACATGTCTCCTTGTTTCTTTGAAACATATCTTTTCACCTTCTCAGATGATTTGTTTTCTCGCATTCTGACAAATAAACAGATATGTCTCAATCTACTATTAATATATGTTTTCTTTGTAAATCTCTAATGGAATTTTTTATCTCCTATACAGATTTCCCATCAGAAGCACTAACATCATATTGCCATGAAATGTTTAGCTCTAATAAGTGTAAGCCAGCTCTTAACATATAACATAATTTAATAACATGCAACCTGTAATTCAGTGCAACAATTCTTTCTCCAAACACACAGATCTTAGAATCTCTGAGAAACTCAGAATCTCTGAGAAACCTTGGGGAGAGAATGAGGATATCTGTTTAAACTAAATTTCTTCACTTTCCACATGTGCAATCGCTATTTCATACAAAAATTTAGAGAGAAAAGATAAAGTTCTAAGCAGTTGTTTTTAGATGGTGTTCTGGTTTGAAGTAAAATAGAACCAAGTTTCTGTTCAGTAACTTTACTTTTCAGCTAAGCCTCTTCTAACTAACTAAACTCTGAAATTAACAGCATATTGTTCAGACACTGTTCACTCCCAGAGACTAAGACCTGATTGTTTCTAATTCATGCCAAGGAATGGCATGCAGAGAGGCTCTTGCTTATACTTATTGCTGTGACAACCAAGGTCAGCTCACTTTGTTATATGCCCCATCAGAGGCTTGGAAGCTGAAAAGCGTAGAGGGGTCACACCTGTGGGGAAAAGTGGACAAGACAGGTGACCCAAAACTGATCCACGGGGTATTCCATCCCATCTGTATCATGCTCAGTATAAAAGCTGAGGGATCAAAGCATCATCCCTCTTTCTTCAGTGGCTGGCGTCTGAGGAGGACTCTCTGTCTGCCTTTGATTCCTATCTGTGCATTTCTGAATCCAGATCCAGAATCCAGTTCCCATCTGTCACTGAGTCCAGTCTGGGACTTTCCCAGTGCCTGCTGGTGACATGATCATTATCCTGGGAGCTTGATATGGTTTTTTATTTATTGTATATATTTCATTATTTTCTTTTTATTTTATTATTAGAATTTCATTAAAGTAGTCAAGTTTTTTCTAAACTCATAAGTCTCTTTCTCTCTCTCCCTCCTCTCCTTGGAGATAGAGGTGGGGGAGAACATCTGTTGTTCATTTCAGTGGCCAGTCTGGCCCAAACCACAACAGATGCTTAACAATACAAGTTGGCTCTTGGCTGATGGAAAGGTAGAAATTATAAGTGCATTGCTGATATAAGTGTACTGAAATTCAGAAATAAATGAAGATGTGAGTACGGGTGCCTTTCTTCTACCATTGACTATGATGTCAGTGAAATGCCATAATAAGTAATTTTTACCTCAGAATAAATTATTGCTGAGTAAGGACACCATTTAGAATTCGGACAAACTAGTTATTTTGTGTGAACTTCACCTATTATTAAGCCTGAGAAGGTAAAAATTATGATTCAGTTTTAGAAAAGATTAATTTCATCTCGTTGACATTTGCAGACCTATTTAACATTTTGCAAATGGCTATATTTTCATTATCATACTGTGTCCATATTACTATAAATGACCTATTTAGATCATTGCCCTAATTAATATATGGGAGATAGCTATTCACTTTATTCTATTAAAAAATGTAGGTGGATGGTTCTAATTCCTGACAATAGTGTAGACTAAATTTGATTGTTATGAATAATAAACTGTGTCTGAGTAAGGCAGACATTAATGAACATGATATGCCCATTATAGATATTTCCCTGTGCAGTTACAAGTTAGAAACTTCAAGTCAGTATTTGGCAGAATAAATGACAGTATATACTAAGAGACATAGGCTTTACTTGGGCTGTACATAGATCACATTTATGTGGCTATCACACAGCTTGAGTAGAAATAAGGACAATTAAACTAAATGCATAAAAACAATGTAGTTTAAACAGCCAGAACAGTATCTTCAATCCTTGGGTCAGCCTTCCTTTAGTGGAGCCAGCTCTGACCTCCATGCGTCTATGGAACAGAGGTGCATTTTCCTGCTATGTCAAAAGAAAGGAGATTGCTATCGCTTAATTAGGTTTGCCAGCTACTTTTGAGAAAAGTGAGATGATGATACATTCATGATTCCTAGCAGAAACTGGTAGATGTTCTTGACAGTATTGTTTCTTTAAATGGAAGAACACAGTGGCTGAGCATTTGTACACCACCAAGGTAAGTTTTTGTAAACAACTGGAATTTTTTGTGTTTATCAGCCTCTCCTTCAATCTGTCCAGTCTGCGTCTCCATTTTGACTAAGCCCATGTGTGCAGCAGAACAGAAGAATACTTGTTGTATGCTAACACAGATTTGAAATAGATTGTTTGGATTTCATTTAGACTCATTGATTGAGAGTCAGAAACAGTAACCCATTTTTATAAAGCAGTATTTGTCACGGGGAGCTACTACAATGGGAATGTTAGAGTTCAGCCTTTTTAATTAATTAATGCTCTATCAGGTGCATCTGGTATGTGTGCACAGAACAGACTTACAGCAGTGCATAGCTGAGGTCTGTTTGTAGGAATCCTTTAACCCAGGAATATATCATGGCCATCAGAGACTCTCAGTTCACTCTTTCATTGTCTCTATGAAAGGGATTTCTGAATGCAGGCAGTCTGGGACAGCTGAAATTTGGGATGTGTTGGAGCTGAAGAGAGGGAATAAGCCAGAAGTAGAGCAGAAGTGAAATATTTTTCCACTCTTACTGCTATATACATGTTTGCTGTTCACATATATTTCGTGGTAGTTTGTATGCACTGAAAGAAAGCGAATACATCTCAAAGAACTGGGTTACCTTTTACACAGCCTACTTACATCCTTATTTTAGACTAATGTTTTTAATTGAATTAGAAATAGACTTACTTTCCTCACCCTATGCATCTTGCCTTCTCAATGATAAGTTTTTTGAAGCAGTGTTCATCTTTCACCAGCCATCAGTACAGCACCTAGCACAGAGAATCTGTTTTTGTCTAACAGCTCTATATGTTAATCGTAACAGCATTTCTGAAAGTTACTCAGTTTCACAAGTAATTAAACAGGAAAAACAGGCAGTATTATTCCAATGGAAATTAAGTGCACTAACTGCCTAATTCTGTCAAAAAGATATTGAGTTTAGTTAGCATAGTATTTCACAATAACTATGGATATATTTCATGTCACCCACTGATAACTGCATGTATTTTACAGGGCGGCAACCATAGATAAACTATGCCTCATAGGGAACCTATGGTCAAAGGATTAGCATAGTTTTTACTGCAAGTAGGTTTGTATCTTAGCACTGGTTTTCTCAGTTTTTACTTTGCAAAATAGAGGACATACTAATGAATTTCCTTTTAAACTTGACTTTTTTGGTAGGTAACTTTCCTACAACTGTGAAACAATATATGAAGTACAGAACAGTCAACATGCTTTAGTAAAACTGCTATATTTCAAATCATTGCCCAACATTCCATAAGAAATAGTACAAAAATGATGCATTTTGCTTTCCAGGCCAATATGAATCCATCCCTCAATAACTGATTGCTTGCGGGGCAGAAAAAAAATTTAAAACCAACGTTTCTGTGAGTAACCATGTGTAACTAACAGCATCACTTCATGTCAAAGTACCTGCAGGTAGCTTCATAAGCAGAAATTACTTTCCAATTCCATTGAAAATGCATGAGCTAAAAAAGAGTCTGTCCATTTATTCAAAGGTACTGTGGTTCTGCAAAGCTGTCATGGATAGCAAGTAAAATTCCTCTTATAGGTATTAGATTCCGCTTGGAGTTTAGCTACATCAACTACTAAAAGGTAAGAGGAAAAGAAAACAATGGTGGATTAAGTTTCTTGTGATAGATAGTATTTTTCATGTGTGATAGTGATGAAATGGCAACTTTGTCACTGGAAGACAACTGTCCACTGCTTTTTCCATCAGGCCATGTAATAGGAAAGTGGGGAATTAAGTCCTTATTTTCTTGTCTCCTCTTGTTCCAATAAGCGCATGTAACTAAATAGATCTATGGAAAATTTTTTTATTCAGAATATAATTAATGTGCAAATCAGATTTTTTACCATAAATTTTTAAACCAGGAATATTCCCATTTGTTATATGTTCATTATTTTCTTCCTGTTTAAGTTACCAGTGTATTGAGTAGAAAGATTTTTAGTCTTAGCACTAAGTGTTAAAGCATCATTTACAAAAGGTGAATATGTACTTTGTGTTCAAAACAGTACAAACAAAACAATGAAGGTGACTGCCCTTAAGAGCTTGGAAACTAAAAATTAGTTATGGGATGGGTAGATGCCAACAGACAAAACCACAAAGGTAGAGCAGTATTTGTCAGTATGTTGGGTAAAGGATAAGAACCATTTAGAACATTTCCCACAAAACTAAGCATTAGCTGGCTTCATCGAGGCTGAAATATTTGCTATCTCTCCCATAATCCTCCCTTGCAGACTCCCAGAGTCCTGGCAGTGGGTCTGGGACCTGGGCTTTAAGTCTTTAAACTTCATGATTTCTTACAAGGAAGCCACTCCAAGAGTAGTAACACAAGCTGTGCTGGGTCCTCAGCCCTGCACGATCTCACCTCAGGAGTCTCCCAAAGCCACAGACTACAGAAGTACGAAAGATTAAATTTGTTGAGCAGCAGTATACTGCAGTTTGGAAACACTGTGTTTCCAGGTTCTCTCTCTGAAGTTTCCCGCTTTTGGTTTAGACCAAAGTTCAACGCAACCTGCACTTGCATTCAGGAAACAAGATTCCTCACAAGTAAGAGACCTTGTTTGTCATACACCTTTCTGTCCGTGGAAGAGTTGTTAAGACTTTTGGTAGACATCATATCAAAGGCGGATATTTACTTGGTAGCTTTGAAGTAACTTTTAGAGAATGAACTTAAGTATGGAAGAAACCATGAAAAGCATATTTGAAAATCTAATAAATAATAATAGAAACAGATCTTATGGGATCAGAGTTAGGAATCAATCTTTGTACATTGAATGAGAATTGAGATTGCTGTGTCACATGGCAATCACAGGTCACATTTGATGACACCATAATCCTTCTGGTTTTAAATGCCTTAAATATTAATGGGAGCTTTCTTTCAAGGTGGCTGGATGTTATCCTTCATTTAAGTCCTAGTAAGTGTACCATACCTAAGGTAGGTCCTGTGTAATGATTTCTGAAAAGCCAAAATATGATCTATGTATCAGAAAAGTTAAAAGTAAAAACAGTGAAAGAAATTGTAACTTATATCTGGTATATATGTGTATGCAATCCTGCTTCAGCAGGGGAGTTGGACTAGATGATCTATACGGTCCCTTCCAACTCTAAAAAAATTCAGTGAAATTCAGTGAAATATATCCTTGAACTTGCATTCCAGAGACGCAGCCATACATGTGCATACACACACACACAGAGACAGACACATTCTTTTGAGGTACAAGACTGAGATATATTTACAGTAGAATTAAAAGGAAGCCCTCCATTTCTGTCATGTAGAAAGAATCACCTGGAGATGGTACCAGAAATACCAATGAAATTGCAACTTCTCCTAATCAGTTCTCCTAACTTTTTGTATCACACAGTCAAAGTTTACATGTTAATGTAGAGGTAATATTTTGGCCTAGCTGAATTTGGTTCATATCTTGCAGATTTTATTAACATTCATAATATGGAATAGATCCTGCTGTCTGGTTTCTGTTATGTGTACTAAAAATTTGAGACATTCTTATGTATTGTATACAGCAATTGCTGTGGGGCAAAACAGGCATTTACCATTTCTTAATCGAAGTCAAAGTTCAATCTTTGCAATATATAAAAGAAACTTTCTCAGGAAGAGAAAATTCTTAAAAATTGTCCTGTCCTAAAGCTATGTGACTTAAGCTAATCACTGGAAATAAAGACATTACTGCAGTTTCAAGATTATACTTACAAATATATGCCAATGCTTTTCTTAACTCTCTTGTATTATACTTCTTTCTCAATGATAATTCCCACACTTCCTGTACCTCTGTTCTACATTTCATCTTGGTATGACCTGACTCCTTTTAATTTTGTTGCTGACTTCTCAGGAGTAAGACAAAAAATAATAATAAAAAAGGTTGTAACATCTATTTCTTTATAGTCTTTCTTCTGTCTGTCCACGTCAAACTAAAAAGACTTTCTCTTTCAGGTCATGGCAAATAGCATACTTGGGTCCCTGTTTAAGACAAGTTTTGGACATGACTCTACAGTACTTTGAACAATTAGTAATATTAAATAATGAAGAAGAGAGCATTAGAATTGAAGATCAGCCAAGTTGATATATGAGATATAAGGGGTGAATGCATTGTACCAGTTTTAGTTTGAATGTATATGGCTTTGGACAAGAAAAAGGGATTATTCTTGTGCAAGTGGGAGGCAGAAAAGAACAAAAAGAAAGCATGTTTACTGCTTTGAAATAGAGGTAGAAAAGGGAAACTCTTAAAAATGGGAGTTGCAAAACTTGAGAATGTAGGTATAAAAAAAACAGCAATGACTGAAATTTGATGAAAATGAACTAGATTCTCTCCTACCTTCCTTCAAAGGCAATGCTAATCCTAAAAGGTCAAAAGAATATGAATATGAAACACCAGTGTGAAAGAAGATCTTTAAAATACATAGCGCAGATCATACTGCTTTCTCAGCAATACATGCAGTTTCTCACTAGGTGAAACAAGTGTCTCAGTGGCATCCAGATTCCCGCTGCTCATGTTGAACAGTACAAAGAATGGGACAAACTGTGAAGTGTGAAATAGGAGCTTCTTGGAAGGAGCAGTGGTGTTGCATGAGGTAAATAAAACATGATGACACTTGTCTAGACAACCACTGGTGCTGAATTAATTGTGAATGACAATCTTCGAATGCACTGTTGCATTATCCAAACAACATCTCACCACGCTTACCCTCTGAAGTGTTGCTTTTTGCATCTGCTGTGTCACATACAGTAGCAGTGGTTTGCAGCTGTGGTATTTTATCAGTATGAAAGCAGTGTCCTCTGTCCATTCTGACATCATATTCCCGTGAGGAAACCTAAAGCTAGGCAGTAGTGTAAGAATGGTCTCTTCATAAAGGCTTTTTTCATGTATAGTCAGGTCAGCGATATTTTTATCAGTAAGAACATTCACAGGAAACTAATGAAACATTTCTGCAAATGCATTCATAAATGAAAACTGTTCCTGAAACCATTTTAAAACTGGTGCTCTCATAATTGATACAGGAGGGAAGGAGTTAGGCTATTGGAGAGGAGGAAGACCAAAAATTCATAAAGACTGTGAAGAAGGTCATATCACAAAGGCCACCACTCTACCAACTATCTATAGGTTTGGATCACCACAGATGGAAAAGGGATTTACACCTCTAATATCTTGAATCAGTGATTCAGACAATGACTTTTGGATAAAAGGGAGCATCATACCTTTATCTTTCCTCTGCTTTTTCTGGACAAGGTTGGTAGAAGTAATCACCTCCCAGAGCAATATGTTCCCCCTAGAAAATACTACCACCTTCCCAATACGTGGGCTGATTTCTGCCTTCTTAAAGCATGTATATGGCCCTAATACATAAATGACTAATTTACAGACATCTTGCATGGAAAGCCTGAGATTAATACTGATGGATGGACAGTGTTTCAACTAGAAATTAGATACCTAAACCTGGAGTTTGTGTGGTTTAGTCCTTCCTTCTTCCTATTTCAGTTCTTTGTTATTTTCAGGGTTTAACCCCAGCCAGCATCTAAGCACCACACAGCTGCTCGCTCACTCCCCCTCAGTGGGGTGGGGGAGAGAATTAGAAGGTTAAAAGTGAGAAAGAAAACGTATGGGTTGAGAGAAAGACAGTTTAATATATAAGGCAAAAACTGCACGCTAACAAAGCAAAACAAGGAATTAATTCACTGCTTCCCACTGGCAGGCAGGTGTTTAGCCATCTCCAGGAAAGCAGGGCTCCATCACTCGTAGCAGTTACTTGGGAAGACAAATGCCATCACTCCAAATGTCCCCTCCTTCCTTCTTTCCCCAGGTTTTATTGCTGAACACAATGGAGGGCTGTGCTGCGAGACCTGGACAGGCTGGAGAGCTGGGCAGAGAGGAACTGGATAAAATTCAATAAAGGCAAGTGTAGAGTGCTGCACCTGGGGAGAAATAACCCCATCCACCAGTACAGGTTGGGGGCTGACTTGCTGGAGAGCACCTCTGAGGGGAAAGACCTAGGAGTCCTGGTGGACAACAGGATGACCATGAGCCGGCAATGTGTCTTTGTGGCCAAGAAGGCCAACGGCATCCTGGGGTGTATCAAGAAGAGTGTGATCAGCAGGTCAAGAGAGGTTATCCTGCCCCTCTACTCCGCCCTGGTGAGGCCCCATCTGGAGTACTGTGTCCAGTTCTGGGCTCCCCAGTTCAAGAAGGAGAGGCAACTGCTGGAGAGGGTACAGAGGAGGGCTATGAAGATGATTGGGGGCCTGGAGCATCTCCCTCACGAGGAGAGGCTGAGGGACTTGGGTCTTTTTAGTCTGGAGAAGAGAAGGCTGAGGGGAGATCTGATCAATGCTTATAAATACTTAAAGGGTGGGTGTCAAGAGGATGGGGCCAGTCTTTTTTCAGTGGTGCCCAGGGATAGGACAAGAGGAAATGGGCACAAACTTGAATATAAGAAGTTCTATCTAAACATGAGGAGGAACTTCTTTACTTTGAGGGTGGCAGAGCACTGGAATAGGTTGCCCAGGGAGGTGGTGGAGTCTCCTTCTTTGGAGACATTCAAAACCCGCCTGGACAAGTTCCGGTACAACCTGCTCTAGGTGGACCCGCTTTGGCAGGGGGGTTGGACTAGATGATCTCCAGAAGTCCCTTCCAAACCCATGTGATTCTGTGATTCTGTGATACGGCATATCCCTTTTGTCAGTCGTGCTCAGCTGTCCCAGGTGTATCCCTTCCCAGCTTCTTGTGCACCTCCAGACTGCTCACTGGTGGGGTGGGGTGAGGAGCAGAAATGGCCTTGACTCTGTGTAAGCACTGCTCAGCAGTAGCTAAAGCATCCCTGTATTATCAACACTGTTTTCAGCACAAATCCAAAACATAGCCCCGTACGAGCTACTATGTAGAAAATTAACGCTGTCCCAGCCAAAACCAGCACGTTCTCCAGCTCTTATTCCATAATATTTACATCATGCTCAGGTCCCACACTATCCAATACTTCCTCATTAACCATCCACACGTTCCCATCCTTTGATATAATACACAGATATCATTCCTTTAGTCTATGGACAGCCCTTGTAAAACACCCATAAGGTGTTCAGAAATGTCCATAAAATTTCCATTGAGTTCATTTAGCACATGACTTTGGCCTCCATCTCTTATGATGGTCACGGTAATTCTCACTCAAATCCATCACTACTTGAACAACTGAATAGGGAACGCTACTAGTCCATGTAAATTGGTAAGTGTACTGGATATTGGCTAGGCCTACCTGAGCTTTAAACATGACTTTCTGGAAGACAGCTCTTTCCAGCATCTGCATTCAATTACTAGTTTACTCATAGACATACTAAACCTCTTGGGAATTGAAATACTACATCATAACGCAAAAGTAGCTTATCTCAACCAATGAAAACCATCTGCATATGATGGAGAGGAAAAGTATAAGATAGGACCTTTTTACAAAAAATCATTATTTGAGCAGTGACAAATAGCAAATATATTCCTGGAATCATTGTTCACAGAAAAGTCAAGCAAGAAAGAGGTTACGTTTCCTGAATAAATTATTCACTAAAAATTATTCGCTCACATCCCTCTACATTAAGGGTCTTAATTTTTCCAGGATATGTGACAAATGGCTTCAGATCATTTAAGTCATGCCTGGATGAGACTGTAAAGCCTCCAGCAGCATACAGCTGAAGTGGGAAGAAGTGTAAATACTCACAGCAGCTGCCATATCAAAAAGCAATCACGATTCTCATTGAAACAAGCTGAGCTCTTTAAAAGAATGTTAATCAGCACTCTTCAGACAGATCCTCTCACTGGAAACAATGCACAGTGAGCCTCTACTGTTTACAGACTCTGAACATATCATTTTAAAAGGAATTATTTGTAGATGAAGCGAAAACTACGTTGCATTTAGACCTTTTTCTTTTAAGAAATTCTGGTGATTTGTTTTGTAAGTCTATTGTATTATATTTGCATAGGTACTGACTATGAGTTGTTAGAATGAAACACCGCAGCCAGCATTATTAAACACAATCTGGAGTTTTCCTAGAAATTAAAAGTAGCCAATCCCACAATGCATATAAGCTCTTATTTACAGGCTTCTGTGATATGCTCTACATCATTAGCTGTACTGAGGGAACTACGCAGAAAACCGCCAGCAATGTCCTTATCAAGCTATTGAACATAAAAGTGCAGGTTATTTAGATAACCTCAGGAATATAAAAAAATATCTCTTCTTTGAGTTGTGTGGCATAGACTTATGTTGATCATCTGAAGGAGACAATATTTCAGTGGACTGTAAGGCTGCTGAATTTGACCTGTGCATGCTGTTGACAAACACAGACCGAATCCATTTAACAGTAGGCAGAGATATGCCAGTCTAAAGGAAGGTTTTTGTTGTCAAGTCATCACAGCAGAAATTCTTCTCTAACAAACCTGAAACTGTGTCTGGTGGGAACAGCAAGGAATGAGTGCATTTTTGTAAACTTCGGAAGATAAACACTTCCTATCAGATTACAGCTGAATATCTTTGATAGCATATGCTGGACTCCCTCATGTTCCCTTCCTTGGAGCCAGGTCTACAAAAGTTTGTAACGTTTCTTTAAATTCTTAATTTCTTATTTAAGTTGATTGGAATTTATGTCCATTTATAGCAGCTAAGTATGTACATATTTTTATGGAGTTGATCATAAATTTATATGCACAGGCTAATCTCCAGTCCCTTTGGTTTTGTGCTTGAAAATGCCCAGGGGGGACAACTGGATTGCTGATGAGGCAGCACAGGCATGACTATAAAGAAAAAACAAAAACATCACTAGTAACAACTATTCTGTACATACTTTTTCTACTCTCAGTTCAAAAAGAATTCTTCCTACTATCTTTGAAAATCTTTGAAAATGCCTTTCTTTGCAGTTTACAGCTATGGCAGCTTTAGGGTAGTCAGGGAACTCAATATCCATACCAAGTCCACTGGCATAGGAAAACAATAAACTTCAAAAATAGCCTGTAGAATGTGTGTGTATAACTAATGGAAATAACCACAAAACATTCTTAATTGGGCAGAGCTGGTGACACATTCTTCTTTCCAGGACTTCTAATGTGGAAAAATGAGAGAGATTTTTAAAAAATGAAAGCTTTTTGACTTCTAGCAGCCAGGTGTGAGGCATCTAATAAATAAACAAAGGGTTCTGTGATAAGTAGTGTTTTGTCTTCAATTAAATTTGTGCCTTAAATAAAAAAAGCTAAAACAAACCCTTAACGATAGCAACCAAAAAAAAAAATCTGTAAAATTCATTGACAAAAGAAATGTAAGGCAGGTTTGGAAGAGAAAGCAAGTCAGAAAAAACTAGTTTCTAAAACCAGTTCATCTGCTGGTTCTTTTTATCCCGTTTGGAAAAATAGGATTATTTATTATGAGACTGAAAATCTTAACATGGGCATATAGGCATTGTCTTTATAGGGATGAACAGTAGGCAAGAATAGAATTTAGAAAATTATGTAAATTTCTTTGGGATATTTTAAGGATGAATGACCATTTCAGGATAAAAAAGACTCCACCTAGACAAAAGCACGTCTGCTCTGAAACTTTCTCTCTTGAGAATACATCTCCTGTTAGGAATTTTAAGAGGTCAGAGCTAAATTTACCTTGAATTCAAATGAACTATGAATATCTTCAGAAGAACCTTCCAACATACCTTTTGAATGCGCATTTTATTTGTCTTACCTTCAGTTCCAACTAGAAGTTAAATAGACGCATGAAGATGCTTTGGGAAATAATCTCTCACTATTATTTCCAGGCATAGTTATAAGTACATATGTTCTAATTCACCCCAAAAACCACATTATTTAGTGAGGATGGACCCACAGTAGCTGAGCAGCCCACCTTCTGAAGTATTGCTATCAGATTTATTTGATGTTTATCTGCTTCCATAACACAGTTAGGAACATAAAAATAATATTTTGGAGTGACTTGAACATTGCCACAGCAGTAACCATCCCAGCACTTTGTGTAACTAAAAATGCAACTCGATGTTATGTGAGCTAGAGAATGAAGCATTGCAAAGAGTATGCTTGCACCACAGCATGAAAGAGCTGTTGCGTTCCTCACTATGTGCCTCAATAAAACACCCATTCCAAACCAGAAGTAGTATTGGACAAGGAGCAACCTTGTAAAGGTCCTTGACAAGGCAGAAGGAGAGGACATGGAGGCAATGATGTCAAACAGGAGTAGCAGCCAATGCAGATGACTGGTGAGCAAGACCCAACACGCAAGGCTGACTGCAGCTTCGGAGGACCCACAGGAAGCTCACAGCCTTGTGCACTGGGAGCAATGCACACACTGACTAAGACACTATGTGTCTCCTGCAAAAAGAAAAAGCTGTTTTGACCAGTTTTAGAATCCCAGGCAACCCCTACTCTGTGTAAGAAGAGCTGTACTAATGAACTTTAAGGTGTAAACCAGGAACCTTTGAAACTAAAACAAAAAAAGATTTTACCTGTAACTAAAGAGTCATTTCTGCAGTTAAGATGCAAAACAGTGCTTTCTCCTTTGTGAAACCATGCAGAGACAATTCTATTCCTATATCTGTTTCAGTATCTAGGCCTTCTTTATGATGCTGTATGCACTATTTCTAGCTGAACAAGAACAGCAATATTAGGTGAAGTAATCTCACCTTTCTAACCAAAACAGTTGACGAATTTTGCTGCTATTTGCATTGCATGAAACACTATCTATTTTTGGTGACCTGTTTTTAAATTTGCTGATTATCAAGCTGATTATATCTTCTGACCTTAACCCTGGCTACCTGGTGAAGTCAGCAATAAGGATGCTTTGCAAAATGTGCTAAAAACCAAGACTCAATATAAAAATCCATTTACTCAGCACACATAAAAAAACCAATCCTCTAAGAAATAAAATTTTGTAGAATTATGTGGAAATATTTTATTCAGATAACAGGAATGTTTAATTTCCTTGTTAAGCTTTCTGCAGCTTTTAAAAACTTAATACATGCAAGAACATAAAATTTGTTAATAGAGACATTTATTGGAATGTGATGGGACTTCAAAATGTTTTCAATATGATGGTATTCTTTTAAATGAAATTTCAACAAAGAGACAACCTTCAAAACATTCAGAATATGGTATTTTTCAGTCAACTGTTGTAAAATATCGTATCTCACTACAATCTAGCAAAAGTTATCACATAATAAAGAAAATACCGATTTTTATTATTTTTACATATTTCTTTTGCCACAAAAAGCCAAGCAGCTATGTTGCAAGACAGAGCTCACAGTGACTTTGCCATATAATATGATACTACTTCTTCCAGTTATTTTGTTAGATAGCAACAAATGTAAAACATGCTTTCTTTTCCTTCAATTAGCCATTTCCAGATGCTTTCAGTTATTAGGAGCCATATTCAGAACTCTCAGTTTTGAAACCCAGAAAGAGTGTCACAGTCATTGGTCCCAGTAGGGTCTAAATCACAAAGTAAAAATATAAATAATAGGGAATAATAGTACAAACTAATTTCTCTCCCCCAGCCAAATATCAGGCCATTTCTCCGTTCTCTTAAAATGTTCATATTTTTTTAAGATAACTTAAAAATGGTAGTCCCAGGAGTATTTTCTGTCTTCCTGACATCAAGTGCACCTTAGCCATATTTTGGCAACATATTACAGAGGAAATGCAGGTGTGCACCAATGTCTGTCACCTACCTGGTTTCTATGGCAATTGCAAGTGAGCATTACAACTTAAAATGGTCTTGCCCACACCCACTCATCAATAATGCAGCCTCAGGAGCCCTACAAAAGTATTTTATTTTATAGGCTGGTGACTGGGGAATACTTTTGAGCGGTGAGAGGTTTGAATCTTTACACAGAGAGGAGGGAAATGAGCGCATACTTCCACTTGCAGGGTACTCTATCTGCTGGAGTACTGTGAAAAAGATATATGGTATCATTACTAAAGTCATAAATACAATCCAACATATTTGTGACAAGGCTTTTTGCCCTTTTAATGCATAATGATAAAATAAAGGGGCGGTACTGGAAAGCAGACCTAAAGCCACAAAAGGACAGTATTCCTCTTTGATGTAGATTGTGTTGGTGTTTTTTGCTTTATCCTGTAAAAGAATGAAAGTGAGGAAGAGCAGAGCAACTGTCTTTTCCCTCAGCACAGATGAATACCCAGTCCAGACTGCAGCAGCCTGTGATAAGCCACTGTCTACTCAGTCTCTGTGGCACCCCTTTAGCTTCAGGCTTATTTAAATTGCTCCATACCAACCATTGTTTTAGCTTCAGTAACACTACCATATACAAAGAACTACATATGAGGCAGATGCAGTTTCAGGTTTTTAAATGACAAGCAGCTCAATCCTATTATGCACTGAGGACATATAAAAGGTGGGCTAAGGGCTGGTTTATCCCCTGCCTCTCATGTCAGCAGAGGGGCAATTCGGCACCCTCAGAATCAAATCCACATACAGCTTGATGACTGTTAGTTTGACCTAGAAAATAGCAGACCATACATGTATTTAATATTCTGTTCTACTAAGCAGGATCTCAGCATGTGGTTACTGACATTCACCCATTCAGCTGCATGAGTACACGCTTGAGAAAGGAAACTTATTAGCTTCAGTAATGACACACAAACTCAGTTCATGGGCAGAGCTGAGCCGCAGGTCTAATTCCACCCCCCCCCCAACCAAAATCATTCTGGGACTTCACCTTAAACTAACTGACACTTGAGAGAAAAAGCAAGAGGAGATCAATTTGCCTGCTACTATGATGTCTAATTAAAACACCGTATGTGCTGAGAGACTTGTCACAGTTTGTTAAACCATTGAAGGAGTTGCTGGCATTAACTCCATTTTACAGGAAAATCCTGCTTCAGTTGAAGCCCATTAAAATATTTTTCACTAAAAAAACCCACCCTAATTTCAAATTTAAATCTAGAAATCCTATTAGCTTTTATACGGGTGTTATGTTCTCTAAATTTAAACACACCTGTTAATAAACCTCTCTACTGTTTGCAAAACACATTACAGATTTCCCAATACAGTGCTTATTTCAATTTCTACAACTGATATCTGATCAGAGTGTGATCTTATTCCCTTGACAAGTTTCTAGCACAGTTTTTCAAACTTCTAATCATTTTATTTTCCTATATTAGGAGCAAGATAGAATTTATCATTTCCTATGTGATAGTACCAACTCTATTCCAAGCAGGTGGATTTTGAAATCTGCCCTAAATCCAAGAGATTTTAATATTTGGAACCAGTACTCTGAACTATATACACCATTGGTAATTTGACTTAACCTAAAGGCATGGCCAAAGTTAAAAAGAAGCATCATAGAAGTCTTAAAATGCCATCCACAAAACTCCATACCAGAATCTTTCATGATGAAAAGTACCATATTTTATTTGGATTTTTGATCCCATACTGAAATGAAATTCTTAAATCGCTTCAATAGAATTTACTAACTTCACTTGAGTGAAAAAGGAATTGGTTTTTTAGATAAAAATGTGATGCACATACTAAGCAAGTGTGCTGTGATATTGTGTCACAGTTATTTGCTGTTAGGAAACAAATTTCTGAATGCTTAATAAAGAAATATAACATCAAGATATCCCAACAACAACTGGTTACTGGACTTCTCCATATCAACCCAGTTGTCCTTCCACCCTCAAGCAAGTCAGTGCCAGGACAGATTATAGTACAATGTTAAAGATGTACAGGTTTATTCCTTTGCTGCTCCTACATTATAAATTAATATATACTACAGAAGTGTCTTACCTCAAAGCATGTAGGTTCAGCATCAGGTAGTGCTTAATCAGTGTATACCTTACAGCTCCCTGTAATGTGACATATACTGCAATAATTTCGATCTGGAGTTTTGAACTAAAAATACAGTCATCTGGATTGCCATCTCCTAGTTCTCAGTAGATTATTGAAAAATAATTTATTTTCTCTAAGTAATTCTGTCTTGCTGGTCATCCACTCCAGATTTAGAACTGAACAGTGTAAAAACAGAGTCTTTAAGAGTAATCTCTCTTAAAACAATAATAGCACGTCATTTAGTACCTAGGGCTTCTTATTTCCAGTCACAGCTAATTTGTTAAAAAATATGTGCAGATAATAAAATGGCATCTATTCATATATCCCTTTTCCTTCTATCTGAAATATATTCCTTCTGCTTTTACCTGAATACTAAAAATGCTGTAGTAAAGAACTCTTGAAAATTAAATACAGTATAGTCCAAACAGCATCTCAGATACCTAAGTGTAGTTTTCAGCACAGGTAGCAAATAAGATCATGAATATTGCTGACTGATTCAACAAAAAATGGGTTTTACTAGACAGAAGTGGTGACCACCACATTTTTGTAGTCTCTGCAGCTCCACTACCCTTTCATGCTATTTCTGTTTAAACCGATACCTCTGTTTATTCCGTCACATAATTGTAATTTCTCAGGGTGCACCACAAAGATTCACATAATAAGTAATTTGGTAAAGGAACTATCTTTCAACCAATTTTTAGACTGTCACTGATACAAACTGTATCAGTGCTGTACAGATACTGTACAAACATCTATTTTGTGCCCCCTTATTTCTCCTGCAAAACAAAATAACAACAACAATGAAAGTCTGCTTGAGCATTCTTCATTAAAAGAAGTTTTATTGGAAAACTGATCTACAGATAAACATTGAGGTCCATAGTTGTTTTTGAAATGTTCTCATCTTCCAAATAATTTAACTCATTCCTCTAATTCCATTATTTTGATGGCACTATTTGAACCATGAAACAATATTTCCTAGAAGCTTTCAGAGTTATTTTGGCACTGACTTATATTTTTTTTCCTTTTTATTTAAGATAACAGATTGAAGTAAAAGCTTGGTTTGGCAGCAGACAGTGGGAATCTTAGCTGTAAATAAATAAAAGCCATGAGCAAGTGAGCCTCATGACACCAAGGATTTTGCGGCACCTTTTTTTTTTTTAATAACACCGTACAGACAGGTTTTCATTCTAAGATTTTTCCTTACTAGGTTAGAACAACTTTTATGGCTACGTTATGGGATGCCGTGCCAGAGTGCAGTTACAGGGTTCAGTGGCAAAGCTGAAGGGAAAATTCATGAAGTCTTTAGATTTCATTTTTTTGAAGTACAAGTAATGTTAATTCCTATTACCATATAAGTTATTATATGAAATACAGTGAAAATAATTTCATTAATTGTAAAATATTTGTAGAAATGTTTAGTAGAAAGCAGAACTAATAGGTTATCCTGCCTAATCCCATACCTGCTTCCTATTGTTTAGGTTTTATTGAAAGAAATGTTTCCTGATGGCTCATTGTAGGGGTTTTGGTAATGCCTGGAATGAGAATAGGACACACTAGACCAAGGGATGCAGGAGGAAGTTAGGCCATTTGGACCTAATCCAATTTCATTAACCTGTTCTTGTGCAATATTCCAAATTGGCATAGAAAAAATTAATAGAATAAATACATGTGCTTTCTCAGTAAATTGGTATATAAACTAGTCACCTTACTGCAGATAGCATTCCACAGCTGAATAATCAATACTTCATTCTTGGTGGTATGCATATTCTTTTACCACTGTTTGTTACTACTTGATGAAATAAATAACTTCTGCTAATATTTAGCGTTATTAATAAATGTTCATGCTAATTTACAGGAACAACCATATACATACTTGAACGAGGTTATAAGCTACAGACGTAAAGGTGTTACCCTACTCCAAAAAGGTTTGAAAGCTTTAGTCTTTATAAAAGGCTTTAATAAATTCCTAGTCACATTCTTCTAAGGCTCTTAAATCCTGTTCCTGGCGCAGTCACATGATTCCTACATGAAGAGATAACTAAGTATGATCTATATTTTTAGAACATGGCCAAGATATCTGATGCAGAGATAGTAGGCATTGCAGGTCTAACAGACCTGTAAGTAACAGATATATCTTTCCCTTCTGTTGTGGGTCTCCTTACTCCTCCCCCAACTTAGAGGAAGAGCAGCTACATAAAACCAACTAATTCTGACTTGAAGATGGATTTGAAAAATTTACCATTTGTGCACAATGGTAACTTCCCTATAGTCGTGTTGTCCCCTGAGGATGCTCCTGAAGCTGCCAGGTTCATCGCCTGCCAAGTTTATTTCTCTTTTATTAGCTTGACACATTGCGCAATGACAGTCTCAAGCCTTGTGTGTCTGAATTCTATCTTACAACATATTGCTTCAGGCCTGTTGTTTCTAACTTCCCATCAGGTGCTGTCATTTTCCAGTAGTTGGCTGTGGAGAAGTACCTTCTATGCTTACCTAGCACACTGTAGTTCCTGTTTACATGAAAGAAATCTGCACCAGCTACGAGAACAATGATGACCTGCCCTCCTGGCATAAAAGCGAACTCTGTAAATAAAAGCCCACTCTGAAATGAAGGCAAGAGATTACATTAGGGCTTTGTCAGAAAGAAATTTTATCAATTAACTTAAACATGTGTGACTTCTCACAATAAATAAATGTCCGGTTCATGCCTTGACTAATTTTCTGTCACCAAAGATGGATATTACAGTACAGTGCTGTACAGTGCAACTTATTTAATTCACCTAAGTTAGGAGAAACTTAAAGACTTTCAATTATGAAAAATGAGCACATAAGCACTGAAAACCAAAAAATATTGCATCACAACATTTTCTGAGATCATTTATTTTTGATCTGCTCATGTAATTTTAGTAATTCATAATTTACTCATAAATGCAGCCAAGAAGTGTTTGTAAATATTGTGAATCCTGAGTAATGTGATTTCACAGTGATACTTTCCTATGAGATCTTCCATTTTTATAGAGTAATGTCTTTGTTTTACAGCTAGGCATTTGTTTTGAAAAGCTATTATTTGCCCTCTCGCTTTGTGTAAGTTTCTGAAAATTAAAGTTTCAGCTTTGGAGGGATAAATTATATGGGGCTAATATTTTTCCTCCTGTTTAATTACTATTGATTTCTTGATCTTTTAGTCACATGCTAAGTGAGCAGATAAACATAAAAATACAGGTGGATTCAAGAGCAACTAGCTATTAAATGTTACATCTAGATGCATCCTCCAGGTGAGGTTTGTTGAAAAACAGGTAATTCAATGCCTGTCTTGCTCTGAAAGGTGAATATTTGCTGAGGTGATCCCTTCATAGGCTACAACACAGCCTGGGCATGAATACTTTTAATTCCTGCCTGACCCTGTTCAGTCAAGAAAACATGGTCATCTTTCACATGCTACCAGCCGCAGTGGGAAGCTCCATACCAGAATGGCTGGGGGTTTCATCTGACCTCTCACTGCATTCATTTTCTTCTTATAGGTTCTGTATTGTTCTCTCTAATGAGTCTAAAAGCCCAGGACAGTTTAAAAACATCTTTTTTATACATTCCTACTTAAAAGGTTTGGTTCATCTGCCCATGACATTTTAAAGGATTACTGAGACTGCTTGTATAAATAGCAATGACTATGTCTAATCTGAAAAATGTCCTCCACTGATGGGAGTGATCCCCAGGCCAAGTGGAAGGGGACTTGTGCTCCTGCAGGCTACCTGTCTGCAGCAGGTCTGCTGTGCCCATACTACACAGTGCTCTTTTCTGGGTGTCCTCTGGGTTTTCCATCACACTTCTGTGGCCCTAAAATATAATTACCAGTCGTTTAGATCATTAGAGTTTGAAATTCCTGAAATGATGGAAGACTTGTGTTGCTGACCACATGAATGCTGTCACAGTCATGGTATCATACCAGGCCTGGGCCATGACATTAAGGGGAGTGGAAGTTCTCAAAGGCCCTTGGGAATAATGCTGGAGAACGAGGAGTGGCGAAGTAGCTCTGCTGTCCTCTACTTACACTGTGTGCAGTCTGTGGTCCCTGGAGCATGCTATGCCAGGAGTTGCATCTGGGCTTTGTCTCAAAGAGAAATGTGCAGTTCATTGCAAAAGAGAATTAAGTGATATATGTATGTGCAGGGTGGACTATCAGGTGACCAACCAGGATTTGGGAGCAAAACAAAAGGCTATTTAGCTGTTTGGCAAAATGCACCATCTATTATCTGACTCATAATAAATTATATTGCTAGTCACTTCTGAAAAGTTAAACTCTGTATTTTCTGTTTGTTGAAGCTTATTTTTAACTGCTATCCAAAAGTTTTGTTGAAGTCACAATTGCAGTGCTGTCCCAGATTTGGGAATATAACTTGAGGTGTTTATTGTTATATTTGATTAAATACAAAACCTGTCATTCCTGCATGCCAACAGTTTGTGTCCAGGTGCACATTTTTCTTCTGCACTGAAATAAAAAAACAAATTTTGCTCATCTGCCTTGTATTTATGCATTTATACATATACATGTATGTATCATGAGGAAAGAATACAAATGGACCAATGAGAATTAGTTACACAATGCTTTTTATCTGTATGTTGCTGAGTCCTCAATAAACAATGATAGGCAACAAGAATGACTAAAATCAACATGCTCTCTACCGTGTTTTCTCTGGGTACTGGAAGTGGAATATTCAGAATTATTTTTACTGTTTATTCTATCCCTTGGTGCCCTGCTAACCACAAGTCTTTTTCATCAAAAGAAAAAACAACCACCACCACAGCACTATAAATAACCTCTGTTCTAGTTCTGAAGGACATTTCTCAAACAAATGAGGGTGGAATGCACTGCACATAAGTCAAAACAGAGAACATCAAGCATCAAAATGAGATATTAAATTCTCTGTTAGGGATAAGAAAGGTAACTCCTAAATCTGACATCTACCGTTGCTCAGCTACCACTGCCTTCAAAGCTTGCTTGTTTTGTATCTGAATACCTAGAATTTAATGGCAAACAATAAAAGAAAGTATGACTCTATTTGGAGGACAAATTATAATGTGCGGAGGTCTACTGTAGAGGGTGCTGAAATGAATAGGTCAAAAAAGAGACTGTGAAGTCGTAATATTTAAAATTATAGAACCTAGAAAAAGTTGATGTAATTTACCTATAAAATGGTTAAGCTAGCACTTTGTTTTAGAAAAACATAGTCAGATATGCCCAGATAATAGAAAAAAAATCTATTAATCGCTTCCCTTTTTAAGAGAAAAAAAAGTATTTCATAGCTATAGTATATTACAGAATATATTAGGCTTATTATTCTTTAATGATACAGTTTTTCCCATTATATTGAACATTTTTTTCTAAAAGATATTTTTTCATTATTTCTTGAAGGTGTAAGAAACACTTTCCCTTGCCAGAGTAAGCTCTTCACTGGCAGGACTGCATGGATTGTCATGGTTTTACATTTCTCACAATTGCTCAAAACTTCAGAATGTAAAAGGATGAACCCTTACTGTTAGAGGTAAAAGCTGTATATCAGCTGAAAATTTAAAAGATTCAAACTTCAAAAAGGGACCATGATATATATAAGTCATATAAAAGTGTTAACAATGCAATGAAAGAGTTGTGCTTGCAGGTAGGATTCCATAAAACACTGAGTAAATGGAGTCATGTAATTTTGGTATTTTCACCTGAAGTTGTGCCCTTAAAATTAGCTATCTGTAGATAGCTGCCAGTGATCAACTAATTTACAAGTATGTAGCTGTGCTGAAAACAATGCTTGTAGAATGTTGTTCCTTGTATGTATTTTTTCTTTAGGGAAAGGCAGGAAGTCTGGCTCACTTTTTCATTCGACTGAAGGCTCTTAAGCCTAATCAAAGTGGAAAAAAGTCTACTCTTTCTAATCCTCAGTCATTTATGAAAGCCGTTCTTCGATCATTCTGATTTTTCAACTTAAAAATTAGTCCCTAATACTCTTGAAGAAATTAAGCCTCCTGCCTACTGGTTGGCTTTATTTCTCTTACACAGAACCCTCAAAGGCAACATATAGATCTCAGGGGATCACACGCCTCGTAAAGGGAACCACTACACTGAAGTAGTTTTACGTAGGTCAGCCTCATGTATCCTCACAATAACAACCTAAAACACTGAAGACAGTACATTGATGGTTGAAAAGCTAACTGGGAATCTAGTTTCCCTCTTTTGCACAACCCTGTGTGTTGCTGACCTCTTAATTCCCGCACTTGGTTCTGAAGAGTTAAAGGATTGAAATGCAATGATATACAGCAGCAGAGCTTTCATGATGTAGTTGGGTTCACTGACATCTCTTCATTGGATGTAAGACAGGAACCTTCCGTGAAGCCTAGGTCTTCTTAAAAACCTTCTGAATTTGAGAAGACTTTTTTTTCTTTTTTTTTTTTTTTTAAGTTAGAATGACCTCTGGATCATGCAGCAAACAGTTGCATAGGGGAAAAAAAAAAAGCAAAAAAATCCAAAAAAACCCAACAACAAAACAAGCAAGCAAGCAAGGATCTTTTCATCCTTTGTTCCTTTTATGAACAAAGTTGATGCACATAATGGTAGGACATTCTAAATTTTACACAGACATACTGGAGAGAATAAGGAAACATTGAGGGAGACTGAATTTTCCAGAGAAAAATGTTACCAATTTCAGCAAATCCAAAGCTCTACAGTAAACAAAATAAAACCTCAAATTAAAAAAAAAAAAAAGGCAGCAATTCCTGTTAAGCTATTTTTATTATCTCTGCAGAAAATCTTTTCAATTTTGTATGGGAGGAGAAATAGTAGTAGCATTTTGTGAGAAAAATACTAATTTTTGTTAGAAACATCTATATAAGGAAACACAAAAAGTTGTCTGAAGAACTTAAGTTCAACAGCTACAGGCTGACTCATATGGTTGTTTCTATTCATCATAAAGTGTACCTGCATAAAGAATGCAGTCTGTGTTTCCAGGACATCAGTTCATTTCATGCTTCTCTTATGGAAGAATGTGAAAATGAAGCAGTGGGAGAAAATTGAGAATTTTTGCTGCATGAGGGGACTCATCAGTGTATAAAACTGGTGGGGCAATGTCACTGTCTCTGTGCTTTCTTCACCAGCCACAGCTGGTAGCAGGAACTCTACTGACTGGGATGAAGAGAAGCAGAATACAAGATGCTGGCTTAAGGAAGAGAATGGGAAGGTGACATAGTAACACACATCTCTGCTGAAACTGGTGAATGAGTTGGTATCCTTAAGAATTTTTAGCCCAAAAAAAGTGTGGTTTAAACAAATGCCAGTATCAGACATCCTGGTATCTGCAAGCCTCATACCACTGCTCCACAACAAAGTGGAGGATGAAACATATAGACATTTAACTGCATCCCTTTTCTGAGCATCTCAAGAAATATTTGTTACCATAGCCTAAAAATGTGGTAGGCATCATATCGTTCTCTATTTATGGACTACTTAGAATCCTATCTTGTATCTTCACTGAGCCTCCCAGGGAACACAGTAAAAATGGAAACCATACATTTTGAGTGAATTTTCCAAAACTCCTCCAATTCTCCAAGCAACTCTTATTATTTTTGCTAGCATTTCATTTTCAATTCAATACTCAATTACTTTCAGTTTGCTCACTCTTTTGATTGTGTTAGTCTAATTTTCACAGTATTTCAAACACAGGACTGATAGATAGTCCCCCCAAGTCCATTATCATCCTCAAAGGAGTGATTAATGTTGTGTCTGATCTCCATGAGAAGTCAGTAATACGCTTTGGGCATTAATCTGTTTTCTGTTTTCGTAAAATGTAGAACCGCTGCTATACCTGTTTATATAATGAAAATCATCAAAGCCTGGAAAGAAGTGGTTCCACACACAAGCAAGTGGTGGTACCACAGATATCTCTAGCAGGACTGTCATTTTAGGATTTTGTTAACCATTCCTCTTTTTCAGTAGGGTAGAGGGTCGCTGGGTTTTTCTGGTTGTATGGGGTTTTTTTCACTACTTTGACATATGTTTTATTTCACCTTATATCCTCACTAGCAGCCACAGCAGCACAAGCAATAATTGATCAATTAAACAGAAGGAAAAGGAAAAAGATGGCAAGACTCTTCTTAATAACATTTTACCAACAGACAAATCATAATGCTGGATCACAGTGGAGTTTATTGAATAAAGTGCAAAAGAGTATTTTGTACTTGGAAGAATTAAATGCTTGTTAGTAGTTCTGCTGAGTAAATGAGGTATTTCTGTTAGGTCCAATAAACAGATCTTTAACAAAGGGAAGAGCAGCTGATAGGCTTGTCTAAGAAGATTCAGAACACCTCTGTAATAAGGGTAACTAATCCTTCGGGCAGAGAAAACTTGAAATTGTAAACTCCATCCTCAAAGCCCCCCCCCCCCCCAAAAAATTTATAGGTAAAAGACATTAAGCAAATACTTCTTAGGAGGGCAGTGTACACTAGGAACCCATGTTCTAGGCTATACAGGGATTGAGTGAGGGTCCAGCTTGACCAATGGACAAAGAAGAAAGCAGATGTTTGAGTTTGATTCTGATGGGGGTTTGTTTGCTTCCTTTTGTGTCATACAAATTATTGTACCTTTGTTTCCTATTCTGAGTTTTGGAAATAAACAAATAAAACCCCACAGATTAATTCTTACCTTTCATTGTTTTGTGTTATGGGTGGTTGCAAGCTAAAATCGAATCTCACTATCCCTTTGGTATACCTTCAGTGAGGCTTGTGGGTTATTCTAGCAGTTTGAACCCTCTCCATTTTATGGTTCCAGAGAATCCCTAAGATAATATTTGTCTTCTCAGCTGTATTGGCCAAAAGCTAGTGAAATAAGAACCTTAGGGGGATAAGAATTTTACAGTCATACGTGCAAGTGAAAAAAAATCCTCCCAGAAGAGAAGAACAAACGAAAGGGCAGTGAAGAACAAACCTGCTTCCTGAGGCTCCCAGGCAAGCTTGTGAGCCTTGTATTGTGACTTTTGCCTTTATTATTGTCACTGAATTGCGTGAACATGGGTAAAATCACCCTTATTAAGGGCTTTCTACCACTGTCATTAAAAATAGTGATAAAATTTGACAAAAAGTTTCAACAGACTGAGGGCAAGGTTGACATCCATTAAAAAAAAAACTTGTCAAACTTACTTGGAAAAGGACCAGAACGGGTGCTCTCGTTAAACTTCTTTTCTTTGCCTTCTAAGGAAAAAAAAGAAACCCAAAGCAAAAAAAAAAAAAAGACAACCAACCAAAGAAACACATAACCACAAAGTTGTTCACTGTCATACATACAAAACACCTCATGTTGCATAAACATTTTGCATTGTATAAAAATCTGCAGTTTTTAGGTCTTGATGACCATATCTGAAACCCAACCTTTCTTATTCCATACTTATGTGATCTAGTATTACATATATATAAAATTTCTTATTTGATATGTTCCTGACAATATACCTTGTCAGACCTCAAGAAGTCAAAATCATAAAGCAAATTAGCAAAAATCGTAAGATACATTTAAAAATCTTCATAACATTAAAGGATGACTGGAAAGTTTCCATCAGAACTATGTTAGCACTGCTCTTTGCTTGTAATAGTGTCAGTTTGGTTAATTCTGCTTAATAAAGTTAGTCTCCTCCTCAACTCACTATAGTGTAAGATCCATTTTGCCCATATTCACACAACTAGTATTTTTGCCATTCACAGGAACAAGAAGATAGCTGAATGCTAGCATGATACAGATCCCTCAGTGATGCCCATGTGTAGGGCTTTAATATGGGAAAAGATTTTCCTTCAGAGAAAATAGTTGTTTAATTTTAAATATATATTTAAATCCCATAAATCAAAGATTAGCTTTGTGCAGTATTTATGGGTAAGCACACACAACTGATAAACACACCATAACCTGAGTTATCGAGTTCAGGTTTCTGGAAGATGTTTTTCAGTCAAAGAGAACTTACAGAACTTATTACGGGAATAAGTGAATTATATTTTCCAGTTTTGTTACATAAAGTTTCAGAATAGATGTTCCTTCCAGGGTCAAGACCTATGAACATGCTTTTATCTTGAATTGTGACAGATTTAGGTGTGTGCTTAAGTGCTTTTCTGTACCAGGTTATAATTATTTTTGTCACAAGTGGGAAAAGGGAACACTACTCTGCAAATTAAAAAAAAAAAAGAAAAAATCCTTACCAACAATACATTTGGTCTTAATTGTAACTAGTAAATAGCATTTTTAGAAGTAATTCCAAGGACTTTTAATTATGGATCCAGTAGAGAGACACAAATATTTTTACGGTGATTACTTAAAAAGAATATAATGAGCAGTCTGAAGGAGTCTACAAACGTAGAGACTGTGCAGAGCAGATAATTATATAATTGGGAATATGTCAGCACCTATACTCTGAATCAGAGAAAGCTGTTGAAGAGGAAAACATTTTTCTTTTTTTTTTTTTTAATTTTATGGGTTTAAAAAGAAAAAGCAATCAATCCCTTTTTTTTTTGAGAATAAGTGTTGAGTTTCTTCCCCTGTAATTTATACTGAATTGTCCTCTGACATTTCATTTTGCTGTTTAAAATTGTTCCAACTTTGAATAAAACATTTTTTGTGCTTTGTGTTTTGTAAATTAATTGCTCCTGTCAGATGAACACCTCATCTTGGGAATACAGCAAATTATTGTATACTTGACAGTGGTTTTATAGTGCACCCATGAAAACTGAAAGATGCAAAAATGCAAAAGAAAAACACAAAACAAAACAACAAGCCCCACTCCTTCCTGAACAAATGAAATAATAAGCAGAGCTCAGTTCATCTAGGAAAGGGCCTCCAAACACTGTCACATCAGATATCGGAGAATAGAGTATATTCATCCTTCAGGAAAGACCTTTTTAAATTCATTTCAGTCTTTGCTAGTAATTGAGTTTAACAGCTGAAAATCCTTCAGTTGACCTCCTGTCTATCTTTGTTTCTTCTTCTAATCCAATTGCTCAGAGACCAAAAAAGTCTATCCAAACAATCTGGAATGACAACAACAGTACACATACACGCACATATATATACACACATATAAAACAACAATATGTTGTATATATACAACAATATGTATATTGTATTGTTTTTATATACATATATATGTGTAATATAGGTTTGTATTGTTGTTAAATATATACCATACCTCTATACACGTTAAAAAAAAAAGAGTCGAAGCCATCTGTTTTGAGAATGTTAGAACTGATGCAGGTAAATAAATGCAATTGCTTAAATTGCTTTTTTTCCATACACAAAGAAAATCTCAGAGCCACATGCTACAAACAGATCACATATGGAAACTAATTAAAACCCTGTCAAAGTGAAACTGTCATCTTCAACTGAAGTGAGTGAGCAAGATAATGGAATAACACTGCTAGAAAATTTGGCACAATAAGTTGCTTTTATTTGAAAATATATTGAGAGAATTTACAAGCTGAAATAGCCTCTTGAAAACACCTTTTTAAAGCAGCTATTCTTATCACCTCCTTACTATTCTTTCTATACCTTGAAGTTTCTAGCCATAAAATACCTCCAGCCTGATTGGAATAGTATCCTAACATCACAGCTTTATCCAGTTTTGACAAAAACTTATAATAGCTTGTTCTACGGAAGAAACATATGGGAGGAAGTAGAATATGGAGAATGCAAACCAGATGAAAACATCAGCCGGAATTCTGGGGTTGCTGTACTTTAAAGGAGGACCTCCTAGATGGTCAGTCCCACCAACTTATCAGACCTTTTGGCAAAAGTACCAAGAACTATCTAATTGCCTAAAGGCCTGACAGTCTGCAGTTCTACCTCCTGCAAAAAAAAAAAGTTTTTCTTACTTAATTTACTTTGGTCAATATCTTGAAGATGTTGGCTTTGCAGCTAGCAAATAATTTCATTTCAGCTTTGCCACTGTCCTATCAGCATTTCTTTTTGAAATATGGTCAAGGTGTTTGACTAAACTGACAGTTAAACTATGTACTTCTGAGGGAGATACTTACCATTGTACCACCTATCAAATCAAAAAGGCGAGGAAAAAAGAAGCTTTTGCTAACTGGGTTACAAAAATGTGTTCTCAGATAGTGTACAAGTTCCATGTCTGCCTTTCTTGTTGCCTCATTTCTTTCCCAGCTAGGAGGACAGCCAAACTTTCTCACTCCTAAGGAAAGACAAAATGTAGATTGACATCTCCCTATTAATTTTTTAATCATCTTCTGAATACCTTATATCTGTTCTAATGAAAGAAAAAAAGATTTTCATCTAGGTTTTCTGCCTACTCTATTCCAGTACTTTGTTCAGCTCCACTTCTCATCCTAAAAAAACACCCTCTAAATATATCTCCACCATAAATGAGCTTACTAACCTGGAGCTTCTCTTTCACCAGTATTTCTCTCAGGGCCCTGACCAATCTTACCTGGAGCCTCCACTCACACCAGTCATCCTGTGAACTCTGTTTAAGCTCAGCCTGAGGCACTCAGTCCCTGCCCGAGCAACATCAGAGAGGTGATAGTCTCCAGCTCAGCTATAGCCTGGTAATGGGTCCTGTTGATACTGATTCTGACCTATAGACTGATTTCTTAGCCCTGCCTTATCACAACATATTTGTCCAGAAGTTGCTGGACCCTGACCTTCAGGCTAACTTAATGGCTTGACCTTGGAACTGCCTCATCACCAAGAAATTACCTTTTGATCAGGAATCTTGGTTGGACCTGGCCATAGTCTCCAAGTCTGTCCTGGCATATTCTTGGGTAGTTAGGAAGTGGATTTGTCACAATTTGTGAAAAACAATGGCCATCTTAGGGTAGAATTGAAAATCTTTAAGTACATTTATTATATTTACAAAATAAGGACAAGTAGGAGGTAATGTGAGATGAACCAAATATTAAGTAGGAGTGAATGAGGTAGCAATGCTAACTTCAATCCAGTCAAAGTCCAGGGCTCATTAAAGTTTTGCAGATCGTTTAAGTACCGTTTAAGTACCATTTAAGAAGGGAGGTTTCTCTCATGTCAATGAGCAGACGATGGAAGGATTTAGTAACTAACATTTGGGTTTTGTGGATTCTGCGTGGGTAACTTCTGTATCCTGATTCAGTCACTGACCGAGTAGGAGGAGTTTGGAATTTGGCTTTAGTTTTAAATACTTATTTCCCTTCCTGTAGAATAGTTGCACAAACACTGGTTAGGTATACATACATTGTATACTGTATATTTTATTAAACAGTATTGACTTACAAATGATGACTGGAAATCAAATAAATATGTGCATGATTAGACTATTAGTGAGGTCTGAAAGGTGTTTTTGTGTTTAGAAACAGGCTTCTCTCCTCCCATTTATCTATCATTGAAAATATAAGTGATATTGCATTTTGTCTTCCTTGCTTGCAGGACTTCTGGACTCCTCATTAATGTTTTAAGCCCTCTTTACGCTTATAGTGGAAAGTTTATTCAGAAGCATGGGGAGTACATTCATTCACTGCTGCCAATGGATGTTTAATGTAAACATTTCAAATATTATTTCTAGTAATTAGTATATGTAGCTTGACTATGCCCAGGAGCTCTGGCCTAGAACAAATATGATTAACTGATCTCTACAGCCTGCATTCAGTTTGGATATCTTCCACTGCAAAGACTGTGCGCCCTGCTACCTTGTAAGATTTCTCAGATCCAGACTCTGTTCAGCAGTCACGCTGAAGCAGGATCAGAATAAATCATTGCAGAGTCTCTAAGCCAACAGATATCATTAGGTTTGAAGTTACAAGCTTAGACAGATGTCCTGAGACTGCAGTACAGATCCATCTGTAATCAGTGAAAATGAAGAGGAAAAATTGCAGTTGTATCTCTACAGTGAATGCTGATTGAATCCAAAACTCAGGTAGAAACAGCCAAGGCACTTTGGTCCAATATTTTTGTGGAGCTTTAACATGATTTTATGCAGTGGATCTAGACCTCATTTTGCATATTTCCATGTGAAATACAAATATTAATCCAAGAGGACTACTTAGAAATCTAGACCTCACAGAAGGCAGCCATTCATTACCCCCTTCATATTCAGAAATTATGAAGGGGCAGCAGAGGGGGAAGATTTTATCCTTTGTTTTCATTGTGGCTGCAGAATAGTCAGCTGGAAGATTTCAACAGCTGTCAGACTTTTTCCGCCTTGAAAAATCCTACAAGAAATAAAAGCTCAAGTAACTTTGCATTTCCAGTTCTACCAGTAATGGGAACACTGGAAGACCTGCCAAGTCTGTACTTTCATGGCATTTTTATTTGGTTGCAGAACAAAGAAGCTCAGAGCATAGATATGCATATGAGACGAAATGTAGATTTTGTCCTTCAAATTACAATTTCTATGCCTTTGAATTTCACCCAATCAGCATTCCTGGTTTTCAGACTCTTTCTTTGTAACCTTCCTATGACAGTTTCCTGACATCTTTTGCTCTCGTGCATGTTCAATCAAGTTACAGAGATAGTCCTTGTAATGTATATTTTAATTTGATTCTTTTGAAAGGTAAATCTTATGCTGGGTCTCAGGAGGGACTAGCACATTAGGAAAAGCACAGGAAGTGCTTAAACAAACAATAATTGGAACAACTAGTGAATTTGAATTTCTGTCATTTTTATTTTGTTCTATTTGATTTGTTGCCCTCATTTACAGAGTCAGACAACATACCCATAAAATTTCATTTTCTGTTCCTGAGCTAAGTTATGGCTCCATTAACATGTTAAGAAAGCTTCAGAAAGCAGACTTTCGTATCTTCATAGCAGAATGGATAATTTAACTAACACATTTCACTGAAGGAATTTATGATGTTTTCTCCTTGTCTTGTTGCTATGAGTGTATCTGTCCAATAATGATGTTTTGCACTCACTGGATCAATTAAGAAGATTCTAAATTCAATTACACTATTATAATGTTCATATTGCAATGAAACCATCTAAATTGCACAGAATTATTTCTTATTCCCTGAATGAATGAAAGATCAAACCCCTTCAGCCCAAATATTAAAGGTAATTTAACACTGCTTTCCACAACATTCATGCCAGTAAACCGCATTTCTCCAATGTCTGTGGAAAGCAAATATATAAAAAAAAGCTGGAACTTGCCCAAATGGATTAATTTATAATTACAAAGAACATTCCCAAGGGACTCTTTTACTCTTTTTTTTTTTTCTGTTTTTAATATTAAGAACTGGTGTTGATCCTGGAGAGAACTTGATCCTACAGTGAAGAAGACAAAGCTAGAAAGAAGTCTTTATCTTGCGTCTTGTGACAACTTTAAATAAACTTGAAAAGAAGGAAATTATTCCTACAAATGGTCCTGGTAAATCATTCTGAACCTGTAGAACAAACAGACAGCAGTTGCACAGATCTTTGGACTTAATAATGCAGTTGTACATGTATGACGTAACACCTGTATTTTAATACTGAACAAAGAATTTCTTTACAGGTGTAAAGAAAGGTATTAGAACTTACAGGTTCTAATTACAGGTATTAGAACTTCTGTTCTAATAAACTTTTTTTCAAATAATATAAAATAAATTATGTTAGGTTGTTGCATCTTTTTTTCAGAGGTCCTAGGTAGATTATGTTTTACTTTGACAGTGTTCACTCAGAATTTAGTTCTATGATCTCATGTGAAAGAAATGATATAACATACATTGAATGAATCATAGATAGGCCTTATTTTGCCAGTTGATTGTATTGCTGATTAATTGAAGGATGGAATATATGACACAGGAAGCTTTAAATGCAATTTCTGATATAATCTTTTAGAACTGATACTTCATGTTTACAGAAAAACTACTGTTATGAAAATAACAAGGAACTGGATACAGAATGAAATGACTTCAGTGTTTTTCAGAATGACTCATGAGTATGAATTCTTACTGCTATTGCAAATCATGCTGTTCTGGGGTTTTGACCATTAGCTGAAGAATTCAAATCAATGGTTCATAATTTCCCCACAAGGACGCTAAATGCATACCCTTATGTCTCATGCAGTTTGACAGAGTGCAATTCATCTCTTACTTCAAATTGCCTTGCTGCCTCTTGATAATATTAACAAGTCCCAAGCAGACCAGACAGGAATGTAGAAATTAAGTGCAGCTCTGAAAACACTCAGGTGTATTTTATTTTGCTGTTTTCCCCCTTTATCTGAGAGAGTAGACATTTGAAAATATCATGGTATTGCAGTAGAAGAGGAAAAACTTCTGAAGAGAAGTTGTAAGCAGAGCTGATGATCAGCAGAGGCAACTGTCAGTTCTTGGAACAGGGAGCAGACAGAAGCGCTGAGCAACTGCTGAGATGAATAGCACATAAAAAAAAGTTCACATGTGATAAAGAATCAAGAAGCAAGGAAGAACATAATACAAAAATGCATCCATGACAATGTAACTTCCTAGAATAATTGTTCCCAGTTCATACTTTGTTATTTAGGAATGCAGTGGCCTCTCCCTACTGTCCTGGAGAACAATATTTCTAAGATATTACTGTACTGAACTGGAAAGGTGATGATATTGCCAGTCCTGACTCATATACACAGTAGTTTCACAATATGTATGTGTGTGTCTCTATATATTTAGTCATTTATACAAGAATTCACATATATTAGTATAATGGATTTCTTGCTAGATATTATGCCAATCCATTCATCTAGATGGTTGGACTAGATGACTGTAAAGGTCCCTTCCAACCTAGACAATTCTATGATTCTATGATATTCTAGCTCAATTTTTAACCAGATACAGAACTTGAAAATAAATCAGTTATGGAGGTCTGCTTAGAAATCTCAGCAATTGGTCACATTATCTGCCTAAAAAAAGCCCTCTGCCATCCAAAATAAACTGGCTCATCCTGTTCTCCCTTAATCTTAATTTCCCCTTATTAGGTGTTAAATGCATGTGCACATATATGGATGTGTGTATATGTGTATACACACATCCCTGCACATAGATGCATATCTGGGGGCTTATGCCATTTCCAAGGACTTGGGTTTGAAGAAATACTTGGATTACAGTTATGTCATTTTCATCACATCCCTCTGAAATGTCTGTCAGGCTTGACTTTTATGACATCATCTATTTTGTCCTGTGTGCTTCAGGCCACAATTTAAATGAAACCTGAGAAAAATTTGTCATCAAATAGTCTAAGAATGAGCTAAACAGTATGCAGCAAGACATTCCGCATGAAAGTGGGAAATAAAAGACCTCCCTGTCATCTTCTGTTCTGAACCTTCACAAGTATAATGCTATCTCTGTTTTAATCTATCATTTAGTCATGAAGCCTCAATGTGTTTTTAATTATTTTTAAATAACTGATCCAGAGTAATTGAGTTAATAGCACTTTTATAAGTCACTCGCTATTGTTTGTTATAAACATTATTAGTAAGCACTTACGTGCAGTATTTTCTAAATTTATCATACTTATTTTAAGAAAGAACCAGGTTGTGTGTTACAGAACAATCAGGATCCTTGATTTATTCATTAATGAGCAAAGTAGGGCCTCAGATGTTGTATCTCAGAGGCTTGAATTCCATACTAACCACTTCTGAATCATAGGAACACACCTGCTATTTTTGTAAAAAAAAAATCAAGAGAAGAAAAGAGCATCCTTTAAAATAATACAGTTCTGTTCCTTCTCTCTCTTGTGAAGAAAAATAAGAACAAAACAGAGAGAAGGAAAAAAGAGAAAATATTCCTAAGTAAAATCCTGCAATGTAAATTGTGGTAGTTTAATAATCTGGTGAGTGAAAGTTGGCTAGTTTTGCTAAAAATTAATCAAAATATGTATTCTGTGTTCCAACAGAAATGCTTTGAGCTATTCTTTCAGCGTGACACATCCCAGCTTCTCCTGTGCCTTTTTTGTGAGCGTAGCTCTTTTGTTTTCCTTGTGGTGTGCTGGTGTTTTGAGGATAATATGGATTTCTCTCTGATATTATGAATCATAGCACCATAGAATCATAGAATGGTTCAGGTTGGAAGGGACCTTAAAGATTATCGAGTTCCATCCCCCTTGCCATGGGCACGGACACCTCCCACTAGACCAGGTTGCTCAAAGCCCCATTCAGCCTGGTCCTGAAGATATTGTTCTTCCAGTCCTAAGTGGCCAAGTTCTACAGAACATGACATTGTCTATTTTTCTTTCTCAGTTGAAGACTGTTAGCAAGTACACCTCTGGAATGTGTTAGGAGACTAAATTGTACACTAGATCTGTAACGAATGGTAAGTGAATGGTGAGACATCCTCACTTCAAATCTTACATATAATTTAAGATGTTGATTCCATCAGGGAAGGAAATGTAAATTGATGCATAAGCCTTTATGCATCTTACATATTTTCTCAAGGATCTCTGTTTACTGAGGGAAAATAAGGCTTTATTGTCAATGCTGCTAAGTCAATACTTGAATTCCAAACTGAAACTGATTTTTTTTCTGACTCATGGATCACTAAAACTGCTAAATTCCAGTTTGGGAATATATTAGCATATGTAGTGCCTGCCAAAGGTGTTTCTGGATCTTCAGAGTAAGCTAGTCTTTTTAAACAAGATATTCATATTTCATATTGAACAGTTTTATAAAAAGAAGGGGAGATACAAAGGCAAGTGGGATAACCATTAAGAAGTTTTTTTAACCCTAAGCATTTTTTCATCAGTCTGCCTCACCATCTCTAAAGTTAAGCACCAATATTGATTAATAAATATCATACAGAGAAATCTAAGATGAAATACAGAGTACACAAAATTTCCAAGAGGAATTTGTTTCCTCTCTATATTATAAAATATGCAGATTTATAGGTTTAGTATTAAAACTGAAGCCACTGGAAAACTGAAGTATGTAGCCACTGAAAAGTCAATCCGTTAATTTGAGTCAAATTTGGTGTTATATTTTAAAATGCACAAAGGATCATGCTACAGAGTTTTCACCAAAACTAATAATGTTGCTTTCTTCAGAGATATTTCTTAATTTCTTCAAAATTTAAGAAATAAGATTAAGGAATGGATTTAAGAAAAATATATCTTCTCTAAAAATTTGTAGATAACATAAAAAATTGTTTATATTTGTAAGGTTCCCCATGTTTGGTGGCTGAAATCTCGATATTTTTGACATCAGTGAGACCAGAATTTAAGCAATGAGTTATGAGGTTGCTGCAGCAATATCTCTAGCACACAGATATATTTTGGAGTTCTCCACATACCACGACTGAACTATTGCCATAAATTGCAAGACTCAATTCAGTAAATATTTAAGAGTTACCATATATGAACATTTATCTGAAATTTTACAAAAAACTTTTATTTCTTCTATTATAACTGATTAAGTTTGTTCATTCCGTGTTTTAGAACTACAGACTGTAATTAATACAAGAAAATGTTATGAGAAAATTGGTTTTGTAATTTTGCAGGTCCTATTGGTTTTGCAGTATTCCTGAGTTTATGCCTATTCAATACTATTGTTAGCACACATAGACAGAATAAGATGTAACAGCCATGCATTATTTAAAAGTCATGCCTTGAGAAGTGATGACAGTTGAACATGACAATTTTGGAGATGCTTATTTGTTAAGATTTCACAATAATCACTTTTCAGACTTCTTGAAAAATTCCTGTTAAATAATAGTTTGAGACAGCTCAGCAACAGTACTTTATTCTATTAAACTAGAAAATTCCTCCTCAAACCATCTGGGCTGGCAGGTGTTCATCATCAGATCTAGGTTGCTATGAGACAAGAGATTGCTTATGCTAATTAGTCATGTAGCAAGAAACTCCAATTTTGCTCATTTGAAACAACATACATTTGCAAGGGCATATTATCAGTGCCTGTAAAGCTCAAGGTATAAAACTCAAGAATATAAGAAAAAGCTTCTTCAGAGTAAGACCTTTGGTGGGGCTACTCTTAGGTAACCTCTCAGGTTCACCTCTACCTCTCACCTATGGACAGCTGCATTATATGAAAGATGTCTTAACATTTATCTCCATGAGACAGTTTAAGTACCAAGTCCAGCTCAGTCATTCAGTTTAAATCACAGAATCACAGAATCACAGAATCCTCTAGGTTGGAAGGGACCTTCAAGATCATCTTGTCCAACCATCAACCTAACTCTGACAAAAAAAAAAACAAAAAAACAAAACAAAACAAAACAAAACAAAAAACAAACAAACACAAACCCCCACAAAACACACAACACTATCACTAAACCATGTCTCCCAGCACCATGTCAACCTGTCTTTTGAACACTTCCAGGGATGGTGCCTCAACC
>KZ505647.1:2831666-2889214 GCA_002844005.1 Limosa lapponica baueri | reverse complement strand
TCAGTACCCTCGGGTGGATCTCATCTGGCCCCATAGACTTGTTTGTATCTAGGTGTTGGAGCAGGTCCCTCACCACCTCCCTTTGGATTACAGGGGCTTCATTCTGCTCCCTGCCCCTATCTGTTAGTTCAGGGGTCTGGAGACTTAGGGAAAATAACAGAAATTAGGAGTGCCTCTCTGAGTTGGAGCCATTGTAGTGTTGATTTTTTCTCCCATGAACTTTCCTAATGCTTTGAGACCCACAATAGGGGAAGGCAGAAAACTATGATGTTCAAATACTCCAATTATGACTTTTTATGATTTGTATTATAATAAAACCCAGAAGTTCAAGCTAAGGTTAATATAGCATTCAGTAATCAACATTATAAATGGGTAATAGACATAGCTACAGAGTGTTCCATGCTGGAGTTGGAACAAGAAAAGGATAAAATTCAGTTTAAAATCTGCTTAAATTGAGACAAATTCAGACAGTATGCTCTGCAGGCCACCTAACTCTGGTAGCATTTTAAGTAAAAGATGAGTCCAGTTTTGGATCTCAGCTTCCCTACCCACTAGCTCCCAAACAGTCTATTGAATACAACCTACAACTTAGTCTCTTTGTAAACAACAACAAAATTCAAAGATAGGTTGGGAGAGGTACACAGGCACCAATTATGTCCCCACATAGGTCAAGACCACTGAAAACAGGTTGAGTTCATTCTAAAACATAGCTGTCCAGGAATTCACAGTCATGGTGTTTTCATTCACGAGTGTACCAGCGGAGGAGACAGCATCACTAACTTCTTGTCCCTGCATCCAAGGTTGTGTTTGCATATTTTCTTTCAATGCAATATGTGTAAAGATTTCCAAGAGACCAGAGCTCAAGGAGTCCTCAGGCCACTGGGATACAGTCAAACTTGGGTTTGCTCATTGTTATTTTTGCCCCATAAATCTTGCAGAGCTTGCAGAAGGGCCTTCAGCAGGAGAAAGGCAGCTTGCCAAAGTCTTGCCCGTAAGTGGAGAATAATACTGGATATGAAAACTGAGGGTGTGAATTCTCTTTAACCAATGGAGTCCCCATCACCCTTATCTAATGGCAGTTTCTGTTTTTTCTAGTACTCAAAAGCAAGATATCTTTCTATTCAATTTTCCTATGCCTATTCTGAAACGCAGCTAAGAGATTCCTGATAAACAGCCCTTAATCAGCTGTCAAGGCATGAGAAATCACCTTAGACAAGTTCTTTACCTGCTGTTTCTCATTCGCTGGTTGTAGCTGCTCCACGCCAAGCTCGCAAGGGCACTGATTCACTCTTTGAAGATCCTGCTGGGTGTTAGAGGACTGAGACTCACATATATGAAGCCATGCTGTGTCAGTGCACAGTCAAGAAGTTAAGCCAGATCCAGAGACAGCATCTAGATCTCCTGAGGTCATACATTCAAAGTATGGAATTAGTTCAAATAGCACAAAAAAAAATATATATTTTGCAGTTAGAGGCTTTTTTTTCTGTTTCATGTCTTTCCTGTTGATTTTTGGTGTACTCAACACAACATGTGTGGACTGACTCCAGGCAGTTGTAGCTTCCCCAGTGACTAATACTTGATCATGTCTGTTCTAGGATAAGCATCCATCTGGCTTAACCAATATATAGGGGCTCAGATTCTATTTTCCTTTCTCTTGGTGGCACACAGCCACCTTGACAATGAAGCATAAAAAAAATTTAAAACAGAATTTACTGTATTTATTGTGACAGACGACCTTATGATGAGCAAAAAAAAAATGCATTAGACTTTTAATTCATATTGCTAGTAAGCAACAGGCAGCCTTCCACAGAAGCACTGATTTGCAGTGCTGGTTATGTTGTTTTCCCTGACTGTACACATATTTTTTTGGTCAGAAGAGTCCCTGTTTTCAGTTGAAGCACTTGCAGGATAGTCGGAATCTGAGAATGAAACATTACTGCTCAAAAATCTGCACTCAGATTAATACTGCAAGCCAGTTTTTACTTAAGATCCTCCTGGGGAACGTTAACCACCTCCGCTGTCTACATTACCAAGCGACAGGAATAACGGAAGTGCATATTCTAGAATCAATCACATGATGGTGAAGACTTGATGTCCATATGTGTTTTGGAGGTTGAGATGGGGTTGTTAGAAATGGTATACATTATTTCACAAAGTTTTAATGCTTAACTGAGGGTGTAATTTTGGATCTCAGTCCATTCCTAAACTTTCATTTTCATTGTCTCAAAATATTAAAAGGCTCAAAACTTCTGGTCCAGTAATTTAATTCTGAAGAGTGGAACTACTGGAATTCTTGCAGAGCTCCTCTACTTCAGGTTGAAATGTCCCCCCAACACCTCCCAATCATTAAAGATCCCATAACAAAAAAAAAATTAGATAAAGAAATAAAGAAAAAAAATATCATCTCCATGAAGCTGACCTGAAAGGGATTCATTGCTTTCCCCACAGAAAAAACTGTTGTGACAAGAGATAAAGCAATGTAAAGTGTTCCACTCAGTTGCTGAATAGAATAATTTGGCTGGAATCGTTAAAGTCTTATTCAGTCATGCGGCAAACAAACTGAGAAACCTGCTGATTCAAGAGAAGTTTGATTATTTTATAGACATCATTCTTCAGCCAATTAAGGAGAAGCAAAGTTTGGTGCTGTCTTGATGTGGGGTTAGGAAAACAGGAATTTAATTTTCTGGTAGCACAAACTCTTATAAATTGAGAAGGAAAAAAAAAAATGAAAATTAACCATATTTATCCTAATATTTTTGATGAACCGTGTAACCAATGTTTTTATTTTTAAGGTTAGTGAAACGCAATAAACCGTAGGGATATTCTGAGATTTACATAAATTATTGATGAGTACCTTCTTATTTTAATTCACCTGTGTTTTTGAGATTAATGGCATTTATGTCCTGTGTTTTTGTGGTTATTTTGTTTGTTTGCAAGACTATTTGAGAAAGAGATTTTATCTGCAATTTGTACATGTCACAGTACATACATGGGTTTGTTACCGTATACCTGCCTCGGGTGCTCTGAAATGCATGTGTTACAACAAGAGGAGGAAGTTAGCTTTCCAAGACACCAAGCAATCAATTAAAATGAGTAAGAAGGAAGAGGAATGTGAGGACTATCCTGTGCACACAAGGGTCCTTTCCTGGAGAGCATTTTTTCTTCTTCAAACAAAATGTCCCCTGTGTAGCTGGATAATAAGACAAGTTGAAAGATTAGACACTGCACAACATGCACTCTGTATAACTGCACTTGTGCAGCACAAGGTAAAGGGCTATGGGCTTCCTGAGTAGTGTGTCTAGTCAAAGAGCTGATGGGAAGGAGAAATAGCCAACAAGGTTCTTCATTAGGGAGAAGTACAGAACCAGGAAGAAAGGAGGAAAAGGCATCATAGAAACAGATAAACAGTACTTATGACTTGTGTAACACTTCTCCAACAATATAGGCTGCTGAATCCTTTATCATACTTTCCTACTGTGTTCTCATTAGCATCTCATCTTCTGAAGTACAGGTCACTGAATTTCGAAATTGTTATTTAGAAACCAGTCTTTCTAATTTTTTTCCAAAGTTTTTAGCTTAGAACAGTAACCCTTAACTTGTATTTTCAGAGAGCTGTGAATATCATTTCAAGCACAGAAAGGTAAAGAAATACTGTCTTTTCTATTGTCTCTTTATGTGTCTTTAGGCAAACATCTTTTCTGTCTGCTAAATCAAAGTTAGATGCAGCCATGAAGTTGAGATGCTATGTATGTCCAAAAATAGCCTGTCCAGATGGATGTCAGAAGAGGAACTAAAAAGGAAAGCTGATTTTGTAAATAAAGAATATATATAACCTGTGGCTTTTATTCAATCTATACTACTTAGACCAAAACAGTGTGCATGCACACATGCACACATACAAATACAAGCAAAGTTAGGAAGAAGGAGGAGGTGCTGCAGTAGTCACAGCCACAAGGATGAAGTAGATGCTGTGGTGGGTGTTGCAAAGCTTCAGATGTGTATAGGAAGCTGATTTTGCATAACAAAGTGGCTGATGAAATAAGAAGGGGGAGAGGGAAAAACAAAGTTCTGACCCAAACAAAAACCAAACAAAATTCCCAGAAAAAGAACCTAAGAAATAATGTGGAATCTGGACTCTTCTCTGGCAAGAGATAACACCAGATCAGTCTCAATCACAGTTTTACTTACTTTCAGTATAGAGGTTTAGGAAATGTTATGTCCTGTGGTCTTTGGTATTGAAGTTACACATGGTGTGTCATCCTGTTTGCACTTTTGAGTCAGTCACACAGTAAATTAGAATAGCTTTTCATTCTTCTTCCATTGCCTATGTCCTTAAAATACCTATAGGTGAGCAGACTGAATGTCACTCAGGTAGTCTGACTGCTGAGAGGTGATTGTGGTGGTCCTGGTTGGCATGGGTGACAGTCCCCAGTCCTTGGAGGGGAGGAAATTGTGTGTGCCTGCACAAGCTCTCCCCACTATGAGATCCACAATGTACACTGCTGTGATGGTGTGTTCCCCCCCTGCCCAGGTGCCAACCTGATCTTTATCTGTCATAACCCTGCCCAAGAGATAGCCACTCATGGTGGTCATAATGGGTGCGTGTAGTTGTGATGGTTGCACTTGACCAATGTGGTTTTGGGGAGACAGATAACAACACAAAACCAAGAAATAACTTGAGTAATGCTGGTACTGTGCTCGGTATGCAAATATGACTATAGGTCAATCATCTTACCCCTCTAAATAGCGAACAGCCCAAGGATCCTTTGAGCTTTCCTGCATGGCAGTGGGCTGCATGGTCTCCCCTTGAGTTGGGATGCCTCTCAAGGTTATTTCCCGAGATTCAGAGATACCATGCTGCAATAGATCTTCAGTAAGTGCCTAATAGCGTGCTAAGCTTTGAAATCTTAGCAAAGTGATATAAAGGATTGATTGCACATATATAATCCTTTACGCATAAACTGTTGACCAAGTCTGGGACTAGGATTGGATCCACTCCTCTCTCTGAGGAGTTTAGAAAGCAAAGGGTTCCTTTCTGAAACCTTGACTCAACAGGAGGGTCTCCCTGACAGCTCTGTCTGACCCTGTCCTCTATGCAGTAAATAACCAAGTGTATCTTACCATTGAATCTTGTTAAAACAATGTCACATTTACTAGAAAACTTTATTAAATCCCTGTTTTATATCAATAAATCTATCGCTGCTTCTCTCTACCAGTGAAGTGCATCAATTCATCCTCGACAAGTGCCCATGGCGAGGCTAAGGATGCTACCTCACTACTGCGTCAGAAGTGACAGTAGTGTGGATGTAAAGTAAAGGGGGAGCATCCCAACTCACCTCAAGTGACTGGGGACAGAAGGTGCCCTGGGGGTGTAGTTGCAAAGCCACCATGATATTGAGCTTCTGCTTTGCCTCCTGATTCCTAGGACAGACCTGAGTCCCCTGTGCTGCTCAGAGCAGCCTAGATCCTTCTATGGCTGAACATAAACAGAGCACTGCCCATACATTGTAACTGAGCCACACATTTCCAATAAAACTCGAGAATTTCCATGACAATGGAAATTTCTCCTGGACCTTCCTTGATGTCCTATGAACCCCCTATGATTTTTCAATGGTGTAGACGGCCTGAGTCACAAATCTGGCCCACACCACTCTGCTGCATATAAATAACATTGCTCTGAATACTTTGTCTCAAAGGATGCTGACAGGATTTTAAAATATTCTTCACAGAAATAAAACAGCCTTAACCATATACAAAGTCCTATAAAAGCACTTCCGTTAAATGAATTGCTAAATGGAAAGTGTTTAATGCTTATGGTTCACAACTTAGGACATTTAATTATTTTCTTTTAATTTTAAATAAATCAGTGAAATTCTGTTGCTAAGCTAATTAGGCAACTGCCTTTCATTACTGTGCTGCTTCTTGCCAGTTTGGGTTTTTACAAGTCAAATGGGCATGATGATTCCAGCTTACTTTCTAGCAACCTGATACACTGAACCCTTATATCTGGCATACCTCAGCAATTAGTATAATGTCCAAATGTAATGGGTTTGCTGGTACAGCATCTGAGCCCCACCTCTGGTAACTCATGTAATTAACTAAACAAAATAAACCAAGCATGCTTTGTGGAAGCAGAAGCTTATTGACAGCAAGACTTGAACCCTGCTTTGCTTCAGCTGTACATTCTTTCCCAACAACATTTGTTCTCTTTCTGTGAATGATAAGGTAAACAGGAGTGAGTAACGGTTTGACCAGAGGGTTATTTTGCATGTGTAGAAGATGGAATATACACTGATAAGAAGGACTTCATCATCAGCCTGCGGAATGCAAGTGGGCAAATTTGGTAGTGTTCAAGGTCAGGTTGGACGCGGTTTTGAGTAACCTGATCTCATGAAAAACATCCCTGCCCATGGCAGGGGATGTTGGAATAGATGATCTTTAAAGGTCCCTTCCAACCCAAACCTTTCTATGACACTATGGTAAAGACTTGATCATTAGGATGCCTGCATAAAATCAGTTACTCTACCACTTACTCACTTGCCTAAATTTGTCCCAAAGTATGCTTTTCCTTAGCTGGTCAGCTGTGAAATAGACATAGTGACTTCTCTATGAGAACAAACACATTTGGAGAGCAGGGCAACAGAGTAAAATAGGTAGAGCACTGATGACAGCTAGAACAACATTCTGTTCCTTTCCATGACACAAAGAAATAGCTAAATTATGCAGCAAGGTGGGCGTGAGGTAAGATCCTCTCAAAGCCCCCTTTTTTTATTACCTAGGATCAGATTTATTTTTTCATCTTTGAACTCATTGCAATAATAAAGCACTTTAGAAAATAAATAAATAGATAAAAATAGTTCAAACCCTCAGCTCCTCAACCAAAAAAAAAAAAAAGCATTTCTGTTGTTTTCTTCAGATAGAAGAAAGACTGGAAAAAAAGCGGGATTATACTACAAGTTAAGTAATAAGCAAGCTTCCCACAATAAATACACTTTGCAAGACTCAAAGCAAGATAACAGGATAAGAAGCCCTCTACAAAGTGATAATGGATACATGGTTCATGATAATACCAGCAATAACAGCTAGTTGCATTTTACAATAATGTATCTTCTTGTACAGATGATAGTGTTAAAACTCCTCTGTGCTCCTTCTCTTGGTATGAAAAATGAACAGTAAACATTAACAAGGGCTTCTGTCTGGTGTCTTGATTCTCTGTTTGAAAAATGCCACTTTTAGGTAAAGAAAGCTTCAAAAGCCTGCCATTATCAAATGAAATAAAATCAGTATGAGTGCAGGCATTAGTACTCAGAACCCTCATTGGATCTGTAGCAGCATTAGCACACACACACCGAAAAATCCTAAAAAAGCAAAAAACCACCCACACCAAAGAAAAACAAAAACAAAAAAGCCCAACGAACCCAGACAAAATTTACTATATTACTTCGTTCATTTCCTGCTTTGGATGCAATTTTGTGCTGAGGTGCACCAGTCAAACCTCCTTACTGTGTGAAATTTACCATGCCTCGTCCCTTGTATAAAGGCGAAGAAAAACATATCTCAGATCTTACTGTCATTAACCACTTTTCTAAAAGAGCAGCGAGTAGCCAAGTAGCCATAGACTGTAGTTGGAGCCATGATCTCCACCAAGGCTTGGTGCCTGGATGAGAGCAAGTCCAAGGCAAACTGCAGATGTGCAAGGAGTTCGTGCTGATGCCATAGCTGTGACTCAGCTAGCGTTCTTGCCTTGACATCAGAATTGAACAGCATTGGCACTGGGATGAAGAAATGGAACAAAAAGCTCCAGATGGCGTTCTTTCAGTAACTGAGGTAATTAAGTAACCTAAATGTGGAAAAAAATAGAATATTCCAGAAGCCTGTGCAGGTATATTAAGTTGCTCAGAGATAGAAGTTGACTGATAGTGCAATGACCCAATGGAAAATTAAATGTAGTATTTCCAAGAATTTTTAACACCTGTTTTTTGTTACCCTCTGGCCCACGTGGAACTGGTCTCCTGTCTGCAGGGCTGAAAGGAGTCAAACTGGAAAAATCAGAAGCATCAGCCAAACAAGCAGCAAATGTTAAGAAGAGTTGGGGAGAGGAAAGTCCAACCTCTGCCCCGCAAAGGGCAATTCCACACAGAATTTGGAAGCAGTCAGCAAAGGTCCTTCCCATGTTGCCTGTGTTTTTAGCTCTAGCCCTAATTTATTTAATGACAGAAAATAAATTCTTATTCCAATATCCTTTTCACAGATTTTTATCTTTCTTTTTTTTTTTTTTTAAATTAACAAAAAATATACTTAGTAATTTTGGATAGACAATTTTATCAGAGAAAAATAATTTAGTGGTGAATTAATAGAGAATGTCATAAGAATAAATTGCTTTTTATTTATAGCCCTGTTAGTACCTGGATATGATAGGGTAAGGTCCCTCATCCACCAGTTTAATAAGGTATTATTTTTATTCAGTATGATTTATTTTGTGTTTATTAAATGTTAAAGATGAGAACATTTCTCATAACTCTGTCTCCAAATATTAGTCAGGTTTGGATCTGTAGGCATTCAAAATATAAGAAAAGAAGGTAGTTGTTTTCAGATATTTAAATCTGTGAGATCATCTCAGAAGTGGACTTCCCCCCCTCCCCCCACTAGTGGTAAATGGAAAAGATTGCTCTAATATTTTTCCAGGTCTTTAATGTAATTTTTTCTATGGAATGAAGCACCAATAAAACTAATAGCTATGAAATTTCAGAAGCTTTTGAGGAGGGAAGATATCTATGATATATATTTTGAGGGAGGATAGATATCTATGATATAGTATAACAACTTACTATGGAAATGAACAAGGCAGCTTTATGACTCCATCTTCTTTTATCTTGCTTTTTCCCTTCTACATTTTCACCTGGAAACGTTTAGAAATAATGACCATGAGTATGGACACTCAGATATATCATTGGCTAATCTAAATAGAATATTATCTGCATTATTATCTGCATTTTTATGTTCAGATTCAATGAGCCTCTTACAGAGGTTAGCAAAAGCATATATAGGTTTTTCTATTTCACAGTAAAGAAACATTTTAAATAGAGCGAAAAAAATAAAATACATTTATTATGTAAACATGCACATCTTTTTAAAAAATTATTACCCAAAGGTAAATCTGAGTTTTTCATTCATAACTCATTTTCAGTAGCAATTTAAAGTCATAAATATGGCAGTCAGAGGTTATATCTCTATGGGCCCAAAAAACATTTGCTCTACATGCAAAAAACTCCAAAGCAAAAAGTACTCATTTCACTCCACCTTAAGGTACAGTGTAATAAATAAATAAATAAACCCACAAAATCCTTTGGAGAGAAAAATCTGTTACAAATACGTAATCTTCATTCTTATTTTTTCATACTTGCCTATTGGTGACACAATCACATATAAATGTGATTTGATCAAAATCAAATTGTTTTCTGTAATTGTGTAAAACAGATTATACATAAAGAAACTTTCTAATGAACTTCCCAGTAATACTTCATAAGAGACAGCAGATTTACACCACAAGCATAGAAGTATTTCCACTGTCACCAATATAGAGTAAGCTGCCTTCTCTCATTTTAAAAGTCATCACAAGTGTCATCCCAAAGGCAGGAGAGGATTGAAAAAGTTTCTTGATAGCAAGCATGTAGAATACTTGCCTTGCATTAAAAAATTGCAAATGTTTCCTATTATATCAAATGCAATTTACTTCTCCAGCTCCTAGGAGGTTTTGAAGACTATTCCATCCCTACAAATTTTACGGAAAGTCGTTACCATTTCTTAATAAAATAACTTTTCTTATTCAACTTCAGTGCCACGACTCTCAGGAACTTTTCTCTTTGATGTAGTCTGTATCTCTTAAAATTCCACAACAAGGCATTAAGTCACATTTAATCGTATTTAATCAAGAAACTATTAGGATTTTTTTGAAGTAAGGCTGTATAAAAAAAAAAGTTGCACCATTTTACTATTATAATGTCAGTGGATTTAGTACTTCTGGAAATAAAACTGAATTTCAAAAAATTTGGCAATGCACGTTGCCAAGCAGTGCAAGTGGTGCTGAAAGTAACCACAGGACTTTGCCATGGGAACTGAGGTGTGATTCATCTTTGGGACACACAGTAAAAGGCCAACAGTCTTCTCAGGGTCTTTGATGTAGCTGTGAGGAATGATTAAGTTGGAAACACTAATCTCTCTCATTTTCGTTTGTAAACCAAGACAGCATGTGAACAAAGGCTTTTGGAGATTAAATAAGATTTATTGACTGACAGTGTCATTAGTCCCTAGCATTGCATGTGTCTGGATTTGGAGAACACATTTCTGCTTAGAAAAAGGCAGAGTTTTATAGTAAAAATATGTAAATCAACGGAGTTAGAGCACTGTTGCTTCATTCAACCACTAGCAAATTGACTCGAGGAAGTTTGACTTTCATATCTCTATGTAACAACAGGAAAGTATTTTTGACCTCTATGGGACCTTTCCTGTCACATATTTGTGACAATACTATCATATACACAATTCTGTCCTGAGAATTGTGTGCATCTAATGCTGTCCTTCCTTATCAAGAAGTATCCCATGTTTGGTAACTTGACAAAACCTGCCCCCCACACACAGGGGAGTGCAGAGGAATAGCACAATTGGGAGAATCCCAGTACCACCCTGCTCAGTTCCTCCAAGTGCTGGACAGGACCCCTAAGCCTGTGAAAAGCTCATCCCCATAGCTGCAAAGGAACACAGAGATGTCATGTCAGGGGGGAACTCCAATGCCCCAGTCAGAGACAGGTGTCAGAGTCCTGGCCTCAGGGCTGTCCCAGGCCAGCCCCACCTCCATGTGCCAGGGGACATCCAGCACCAGAAGAGGTTCTCCTTCAGGTCAACCCACAGATGGGGCACTGCTTGGGGTACAGGGCTTGCTGTGGGGTGCAGGAATGAACATTTCAGGACTGCATAGAACGTACTATGGGATGTTAAGGGGAAGTAGTAAAGGTGGGGAAAGGGAAGGATCACAATGGTTTGGGGAGGAACAAGTGTGGGAACAGATGGAGAAGGGAAGAAAAGGAGCCAGTCCTGTGCAAACAGGTGCTGGGATGGATGTCTGTCTGGCCCTGCCTGCACCTGACCATCACGGCCTATGCCAGCTTCTCACTAAACTCCATATGAAGTGATTTTCCTGAGCTGTATACATGTGTGTAGGGGAGAGCTGAGAGCCAGGGGTGGACCAGTGGTGGGAGTGCCATGTGCCCATGTTGCCAGAATGACGTGCTGTCAGTGTGTGATTCGGCCAGCAGCAAACTGGACCAGCTGGTGAGGGGTACATTTGGCCTGGGGATTGGGGGGTGTCTCTGGGAGCTGGGCACCTGGATGATACTAGGGGAGCATGTGCTGGAGGCAGTGCAGGAGGCACCTGGGGAGAGCAAGAATCCAGGCCCAGCTACTGGACAAGCTGAATGTCTGAGCCCATGACTGAGAGATACACAATGAGTGACTCAATAGACAAAAAACAACTCACCATTGGCGTTGTGTATGTGACTCACATTTTTGGTATACATCCTTGACTCATCTATGGTAATATTACTCATCAAAATAGAAATTTCTGAAATAGGGAATTTCACATTTCAGATTTGGATCTATGTGACAAAATTATAAATGGTGATTAATGCTGTCTTGCTGTATTTCCTTTTATAAAGTGATTTCCGACTGTTTATGAAGTTTTATTAGATAATGGGGAAACTCTTGAAGTAGATTGATCCTACCTAGGAAAGACTGGATTCAGATAAATCAAAACAGAGTACACCTTCCAATGCTTAAATTTTTAAAAGTTTATAGGGGACTGGAAAATAAGGTGTGATGGAGAAGTGACGGATTAATATGATATGTTACCTTACTGCTGAGGGGACCGGACTTTTCAGCCTGGAGAAGTGGGGGTTTTGAGAGGACCTAGCAGCACCCCCTTAGAGGCTATAAGGAGATGCTGAAGAAGACAGAGATGAGGTCTTCACAGTGGCTCTTGGCAGGACAATGAGGACAAGTTGAAACAGAGGAGCCGGGGACTGGATACAGGAAAATATTTTTCACTGTGAGGACAGGCAGGCAATAGAGCCAGTGATCCAAGTAGGCTGTGAGGTCTCCAGCCTTTGAAGTTTCCACAACCTGACTGGATAAAGCCTTGAGCAACCTGGTCTGACCCCAGAGATGATAGTCAGCGTGTTACAAAGCTGGTGGCTCCTGTGGGCTGGGATTGGTGGGGGCTGCCCATGGAGACAGCAGGTCATGGGCCCCACCAGGGTCTGTCCCACCAACCCAGCCAGGAGCAGGGCAGATGGTGGGAGCCAGGGCAGCCCCAGGTGTATTAGGCACCTCCCTGGGGATGGGGAAGGACTGAGAATGGGCCAGTGGGTTCATGGGTGGCCCTGACTCAGCTGGGCCTATGGCCCAGTAGGGCAGGGCTGTCGGGAGCTGGAGACCAGTCTTGCTGAGGAATCGCTGGTGCAGGGGCTGTTGGCCCCAGGGGGCTGCAGTGGTGTCCTGGGATATGTGCAGGATGGGAGGAGCCCCAGGGGCTGGGCAGGGACAGTCAGGATTGTGGGTACCCTGAGGGCCTGCTTTGAGAAGGAGACTGGACGACCGACATTTCACCCTGAATTATTATATGACCCTATGACTGTGGGAACGGCAGCATAACATCTCTTTTTCCTGAAATGAAATGCAAAAAAAAACAATATAGGAAAAGGAATATTTAAAGACTGAACTTTGTAACTTTTAATAATCAAAGGATAAGCTCAGCAAATGAAGTCACTTTAAGCAGGGTATTTCACTGAATTTCACTGAATTTTTTAGAGTTGGAAGGGACCGTATAGATCATCTAGTCCAACTCCCCTGCTGAAGCAGGATTGCTTAGAGAATGCTACTTGTATATTGTATATTGACTATAACCTATTTGGATGGAAAAACGCCATACTGCCACTGCACAAAATGCATAGTGAAGAAGCAGTGCTGCTGCTTGGAGAGCTTGATAAGTTATAATGAATGCATTCTATTTGTATTATATATGTATTAAAACCTAGCATGAAGTACACTTCTAAAGATAAGTAGGAAATGTAATACAAAACATTAGCCAAGCGATTGTGCATCTGGCAATCTTAAAATACAGAATTCCTAATAATAATTGGAAGATCTAGTTATTCAGATGGATAGATAACATAAAATTTAGTTCAGCAATAAAATTTTAGAGTGTTGTTTGAAGCAGTTAATCACAAAGTCGAAATCTGTGCATTAAAACTGTTTGAAAACTGGTTTATAACCATTTAGTGAGCAAACTTTACAAAATTCAGTAAGCTGCATAAAACCGAAAAGCAAACAAAATTACCCAGTATATTATTTATTAACTTCTAAGAAATGAATTATGGGAAAATGAGCAAGAGTTTTAAAGGAGCATCAAAACAAGTAAAGTGTTTGTATGCAACACTGAGCATGTTTAATGACACCAAATCCTCCAAAAATAACCTAAACTATCTTTAACAAGAACAGAAATAAAAAAGCCTGTGTGAAAAGAAGTGTAAATGAGTATCCTAAAACTAAAATGACTGCCTACAAAGCCTGAAATTTCTGTCAAGCTATAAAAGTACACAGATTATAAAAAAATGAAAAAACCTAATACATGAATCTAAAAAAATATTTAGGAACAATTTAGTAATGACATCAAAAGCAAGTAAAATTTTTTTGAAAGACATTAGAAGAGTCTCAGAACAGAGACTGAAGAGCCAATAGGTGATCAAGACACAGTATTCAGGAAAACAAAGACTGTTCAAGGAAAATAAAGATAAACCATAAAGGTATATAATATATTTTGCACCAGTGTTTTCCATGAAGATATGAAAAAAATTTCCTTCATGGAATATATTTTTATATGGTGGAGTTTCTGTTTCAAATTAGAATATGTATCATTTTAAAAGAAATCAATGGCATTAATAGTAGCAACCACTATAACCAGATTTATTTTTTTTTTTTATTGCCACAGAAAGCTGAAAGAATTAATTTTCAAGCTATTAATAGTCATTTTGTAGTTAGTGGGGTGTGTACTCAGTTCGTTAAGTTGACTTCAGTATGAAGGAATGGGAGACAATAAAAAGTGATGTTAATTATAAAAGCATTCAGGGGGCTTCTCAGAAATTAACCTTCAATAAATCTGATTCATATATTTAAAAAGCTGAAAATATACATTTGACAATGGTCAGAAAGAATATTGGGAAATATGGACATGTGGTCTGAGTATGGCAGCTGATCCTGTGTTTATATATGTTTCTTATGTAAAATTATCCATATACTATTCAGTTTCACAGAGTATTGGATTGTTTGGATATGTTTACAAAAAATGTTTAGCAAGATTACATGCAAAAAAATCTGTTTCTTCAGTAGAACATTTTAGGTGCTCCAGTGATGTCTGTCAGATGCATGAGGATGCTTTGAAAGCACAATATTACTTCATTTTCCAGGGAAGAACAGTGGTGGTAGGTGTGAAAATGGAAGCTTTTTCAGGAAGAAGTGGGAAATCAGTGGTGACTGCAGAGTAGCTTGCTAGAGGTTGAATAGCTGTTAACTGTATTACCAAGTTGTTGATTTACATGTTGTACACTTGCAATTAATTTTGCAAGGAAGTCTCTCAGTCTAACTGACAGGAGATATATTTATGTTCTTTAACAGTTTTTGCTTTCTCCAAGTATTTCTGTTTTATCTTGAGGTGCTTACCAACAGGGAGTATTAAGAATAATACCCACTTTTCTTAAGAAGAACTTCTTGACTCTATAAGCAAGGACTGCACATGACCCTTTTTGATATTTTTTTAGCCTTCCATTAAACAAATCTTCTTTCAAAAATTGTCAATCATGTTGGCCCTACAGATATTTAGGCACGGCTAAATACTGAACAGGGAGGGACATAAGTGGTGACTTCTTGCATTTCTCTATATGAATGCAAAAACATTCAATTTCTACAGTAATTGCATCTCAATTTACAATTAATTAATTTACCAGCATAGTATATATGGTAGTTATCAGTTCTTTCCTGAATTTATCTGCATGCTACATTGATTTCCACCCACTCCAATTGTATATTCCAGATCAATTTACAATATTTGAATCTGCTGATGAAGATTCAATATTTAAAATTCATATTGTTAGTAAAAACAATAAGACATCTTTTTCAGGGTTTATTCAAATTACGGATTAATTTGATTTAAAAATCAGATTAGATTTCTATCAGCATTGAAAAAAATGAGAAGGTAACTGCTTAATAATTGATCTCAGTTTAAGAATTATTGTGCTGCTGTTGCCTTTCTGAGGAGTTATTTTTTGCCTTTTAGAAACTTTTTTTTTTTTTCCTGCCTAGGAATCTACAAAGATGTAACTTGTAACATATTTTGATTAAAAGTGCTAGGGTCTAAGGTCCAATGAAAAGAAATCTGCTCATAAAAAGAATTCATATGCTTTGACCCAGTAATAATTTTGAATACCCACACCATGCCAGAATCCTGTCAAATTAACAAAAAATGACAGATTTAATTTTCAGCATTGATCTTCATTATCTACACTTTACAATTTGTGTTGTCAAATTAAGTTGGTGAAAAAACAGAGGATGACTTCTATATAAATCTTTTGATATAAAAAGAAAACAACTGTTATACGAGATTAACAATAACCTGAAACCTTCAGTTCTGAATTATTGAAAACCGTAATTACTAAGATGAAAATTCCAGGATTTGTGTTTTTTTTTTTCTTTCAGCTTTCAGCTTTAAAGTGTAGCTTTCAAGCAGGTGAATTTCAATTCATACATCCAATCCCTGAAAAAAATAAAAGGATGATCCTGTGCTTATAGCAGGGTGTCTACTTGATGTCTACATGATATTAGTCTTTACAGAAAAGGAACAAAAAGATTAGTTAGATGACGTACTAAAAGCCAAAATTACCACTGAAATGAAGCTGTGTACAGTAGCTGTTTACACGTAAAAGTGTTTTTGTGGATGTTCTTTGATCTGAGAGTTTGACTGATATCTGCACATCTAGCTATAGTGCATGCAGCTACAGGTTTGGACTTGACTTCTGCCTAAGCATCACTGAATTGTAAATACTATAGGATTAACGCAAAGGTCACTTGAGTTGATTTACAGACAACTTTTCCACGTGTCTAATGATATTAACAGTAATGAGGCATTAGTGAATGGAAGGTACAGGTTCTCACTACCCCCTACCCTACACGTCCTAGTAGTAGAGCCTCGAAGTAGTAATTATGTATTTACTTCCCTACTTGAGATGGAGAGTTCTAAATTTATATTTCTCCCTCTCATTTCCTACAAAATTTTTAGTAGGCTGAATATCCTGGAAAGCCAGTATTTTCCCTCCTTCTCTGGAAATGTTATGAAAAACTGCAGTTTTATATTTAGGGTACTTACTGTCTTCAGTGCAACTAAACAGAAGCCCCTCAAGCATTTCTGCATTTTACATTACATGGCTATTGAATGAAAAAAAAAAAATACTGGCTGACCAAAATCCAAGACTCCCTTTGGTAAGGAGCATAAATATAAAACTATAATAATAAAGCATAATATAAAACTATAGAATCATACTTTTTTTTTCTCATTTTCTGTCTACATGACAAGGATTTAGCATCAGAAGAAGTACACAGGAGAGAGATAAAACATCCTCAGTCCCTAGATTGTCCTTCTGGTAGAAGTTAAGAAGCTTTCCTAGGAAGCATAACTTTGAATCCCAGTTTCCCCAGGAACACAACCAATGTATCACTCTCCTTAATGATCTTTTAGATAACAGTATAAGGCAAGCTTCTTGTACCACTGCCATCAGAAAATCAATTAATTCATTTAAATTCTGACTAACAGTCCTCTGAAGGAATTTCAGACTCTAATTTCTAAGCAGTAATTTTTATACTTGTAATACAGTACTGAGTAGTGCTCAGTAGACTGAGTCTGATGATAAACTGAAAAAGCGGAGTAGTTTAAAGGCATAATATCTGCCCTGTTTAATTTTAGCATTTAACTGGATCTAGTCTAAGAACATATTTGCAGGACTATCTTCTAATATGTAATCAGCTCTGCTTCAATGTAAGGGGCAAAGAAGGCAGAACAAAAAATTGATGCTACCTTAACTGATAGGCTGCTATTAAGTAATTACCCCACACTATTTCAAGAAAAAAGATTCTTTTCCACTTAATCCAGCACCAAGTGGGGATTTTTTCATGTTTTGGCTCAAAGGGAAAGTATTATTAAATAACTACCACTAATAATTCCTACATCTTGCATATTTTCCTTGAGGATCTCCAATTCAGATCGAATGCCTCCACTTTTCCTTCCTTCCACACATCATCTATAAGATCTGACAGGATCACAGTCCAGAGTAATATGGCTGTAGAGCACATAAATAAATATTTAACATCTACTAAAGGAAAGATATTTGGTAATAATACTGAATTTTACAAATGCAAGTCACAAGAGTCTCCAAAAGTTCCATAGCACTAAATGAGGTTCCATTCACATGTTGGAACTTATAAATATTCTCTCAAGTGAAAAAACAAGCAAACGTGATCTTTAGAAGCTGGCCACATCACACCATCCCCAGTGCTAGCAGCTCTTACTACTGTCAGGACAAACTGCAACTGTACTCTGGAATGACTCTGAGTTTTGCTACTGCATAAGCAGGGCACTTCATACTTTTCTCTACTTTTTCTGAATAAAGAGCATGGAGACATGATGCATTCACATACATCACAAAACTACAAGTACCCAGTATGTCTACATAACTTATTATTTCTGGATCAATAACCTGCTTATGGCCAGTTTCATTTATTTTTACATTATCAATAGCCTTTTTCTTCCATATGTGAAGCATGTAAAAGGATATGGTCTTTTCAGTTTCATCTACATGGAACATCTCATGAGAAGAAGGTGGGAGATACGTGCTTTACACAGGGAAAACTTGTGCACAGCTATTGATTTTATTAATGGTGAATTCATTCCTAAGGAGTAACTGAAAAATTGTCATAAAAGATTCTCAGAGATAGAAGACATATATACAGATATATCCCTTAAAAGAGACTCTTAATTTCCATCACAGATTAAAAAATATTTTGCTGAAGCCAAGAATGTGCAGGTCAAATCAGTCAGACTGGGAGCAGTGTTGGAGCAGATGGGAGGTGTGCAGTGTTAGGAGGCTGCCAAATCCAGTAGCCTGAAAGAGAAGAGGCTGCCACAGCCCCATGCCTGCAGATCCAACAGGTAACAAAGATAAGCATGTACTCTTAATAGGCACATGCACACAAACACACGTATACAACGTGCATACATAGACAAATGGCCAACTACACAGATCAGCACGGACAGACACACTCAGCACTCATGAGAATACAAACAGCACCAGTGACCTCATCCTGTTCTCCTCTCTGGCTGATGAGGATTAAGGTCCATCAGTGTGAAATACATTGATGCTATACAAAATGGACCCCTCTAACAGGTGGGCTCAGACATCCAGTCTGCCCAGTAACAGGCTCAGCTGCTGGCACCTGGGGACAGATGAGCTCCCAGGGCCACAGTCCTACTACAGCTGCGGGTAGAGGCACACACACAGTGTGGATCCTCCAACTATGGGCTCTGTCTGCCCAGCAGCTGGGCCTGCACCCTTGCTGTCCCCAGTTGCCTCCCACACTGCCTCCATCACATATTTGCACACACATTTCCCACACTTGTTCCTCCCCAAACCACTGTAATCCTTCCCTTTCTTCACCTTTATTACTTCCCCTAAACTTACCATAGTAAATTCTGTGCAATCCTGAAATGCTCTTTCCTGCACCCCACAGCAAGCCCTGTACCACAAGCAGTGCCCTATCTGTGGGGTGACCCAGAGGAGAGCATTCTCAGTGTCGTCTGGTGCTGGGTTTCCCCTGGCACATGAAGCTGAGACAGCCCTGGGGCCAGGGCAGGGGCTCCTGTCTCTGACTAGGTCATTGGGGTCCCCCTGCCATCACACCTCTGTGCTCCTTCTTGGCCATGAGGATATGCCTTTCAGTACCTCATGAGATCAGATTGCAGTTAACACAGACAGGGTCTGTAGAAGCACCTGAATAAAATGGTGCTGTGAAACCTCCATTTTTCTTCCACTCTTTCAAATTGAGAAAATTCCAAGTACATGTGAATCTGTAAAGGTCTCAAATAGGACCCTCTTTTTTAAAAAATTTAAGATCTCTTTATCATTCCACAAATTAAGTTGGCTAACAGGTACAGCAGCATCTGTGCCTTACCCTTTATACATGGTCTTCTTAGGCTGGTTAAAAGAAGAAATTTTCCAAATGTAATACTCCAGTCTTATCTCGAAAGTGATTTTCTCAACCTCATCAAATGCAATTGGTGAGACTGCATTTCCCAAAGTAAATCAAGATCTTATATTTGAGAGTCTATGTGGAACCCCCGGGACATAAAAGAATGCTCCTAGAATTATTAACATTCTTTTTTTCTTCTATTTACATTTGCCCATTCCTTGAAACATCAGATAAGAACAGATATTCTCTATAGCTTTTCAAGCTAGGACTATTATTTTTTTATTATTATTTTCATTATTTGCTTTTTGTGTACTTTCTAGAAATTTTGATAATAAACTTTTCACTTCTGGATTATATTTTCACCTGTATGCCATATTTTATCCTATAAGTGTTTTCTGTTCTTACTAACAATTAAAAACAAAAGCTTTCAGATTCCATGACATCAAATGTTTCAGAGGCTGATTAGAGTCAATAATAATAATTTAAAAAAAAAAACCACAGTGGAAAACTCCACAAAAGAATTAAAAATTATTTTCAAATAAAATTATAGACTTAAAATTAATCAAATAGTGAGACAAGATGAAGCATAAAGCAATAGCCATTTTTGTATAAGTACAGTTCACTAAAATTAAAGAAGTAACCTCATCATATCTGAGGTGGCTGAACCCGTATTCATTAATTAGCTAATAAAAGGGATTTTCTACTAAAAGTATTTTTGTGTAGGGGATGTTCTTTAGGATTATGTTGAGAACCACAACGAAGACAGTGTTCCATTATTCATACTAATCAAAACAAAGATCATCTCCAAAGGGGTTATTCAGGAAGATTTACATCTTTTTAAATGAACAGTATAGTACATTCACATGCTATTCTGTACTAATTCCAGATTTAGTTCCTCCTGATTATTATAAAATTACAGTAAATTATATTTTGTAAACATATATTCCCTTAAGAGATGTAACGATTAATTTATGACTTATTTTTGGTTTTGAATTTGATGAATTATGAGGGGTGACTCTAAGACCAGTAATAGAAAGACATTTTCAACTATTAATGCAGAAATTCAAGTGCAGTACACAGACAGGAGTTATCCTTGCTCTGTCTTGTCAAACCCTCAATCCTTGCCCATTCTACAGTCATTTACATGTGCAAGTGACAAGTGAGAAAAAAACAGGAACAGATGAAAATAAAAGCTTTTTTATTCCCTTTGAATATGTTAAAATAATGGCTTAAGTGAATTCTGTGATTTGGCTCTTATGATGTTCCATTCAAAGTGATGTTTTAATCTGGCCTAGGTATGTTATTCTTCTTGAACAAAATATGGACAAATTTAAACACCTATTATTGAATGTAAGTTCAGCAAATCAACCAGCACTTCACATTTCCTGCTGTCAGCCCTAGCCTATACTGTAGCCATGCTCTACTGCCCAAGAATGGTGCTCCCACAAGGCATAGGCTGTATCTTTAAGGAAGATAAATATGCCATTTTGCTTCATGGTAGGATACTTTGTTTCCACTAAACTTCAGTTACCCTTTATCCATTTTATTTTCCTAGATCAAGGAAAAGAACAAACAAACCAACCAACAAAAAATAACCCCAGTATCTCCACACCCTATAAAACATCACTGCTGAAAAAGTTGATAGAAGATCTAGAAATAACTGTAGTAGAAGATACATAAGAATAAACTGAGAGGACAAATAGTTACTAGAAAAAAACTTGCAACAAGAAAACAAAAGAACTTAAGTTTGATTCCAATTTGGAGACATGTATATGAGTTGATTCCCGTATTATTTTAGATTTTTGATTACTGACTTATACTTGGTTCAGCAGAATCTTATTCTTACCGATGATCAGGAGGAAAAATAATTACCATTCTTTTCCTGTAATGCCTGAGATATTATAGTAAAGAACACACTTGTAGAGTTGGGAAGATGAAGTCCAAAAATAAAGAAAAAAAAGATATAAACAAGCATTACAACATGACTGGGAGAGAAGGAAGAATATTTAGAAATTGGAAAAGACTGAAGTAGTCACACAGATTTCAGTCATTTCTTTAGTGACAAAGACACAAGCTATGGTGCCAAACAGTTTTGGTTTTCTTTCTGTGCCTCACCAAGGCTGACCCAATCTCACACTTAGTAATTACGTGCCTTTCATCATAAAAAAGTACATCTTTGAAGAGAGACTCCATGAGCCAATTAGGCAGATTAGTTTCAAAACACACAGGATGCAGCAGTTTTCATTTGTTGACCCTTGGACAGCTGTGCTAATGGCTTTGTCTCTAGATTATCAATGCATTAGCTCAATTACAACTCCTTTGGTTTTTAAAAATGTTAGGAACCTGATTAGCGTTCCCAGCCTAGCTGGAATATGTGGGCTGACTGTCCAGCTGTATCTTCTGTTGCTGAGTTTAAAAAAACATAAAGAGGACAAAGACACAGTCAGTGAAGTGGAGCATCAGCTCAAAGTCCAGGTCTAAATGTTCCTAACTGTGATTGCTTTAATTGGCTTGATCGACAGAAATTTTCTCTGTAAACAGTGTATTGTTTATTTAAGATATGGCCAGCAACACTGTCAGAAACTGTATGTTTTTTTCTCCTACTACATAAGATTGATGAACGAATTCTAACTTGATTTATTTTTAGAAGGTTTTTAATTTATACATTTTTACTTTCGATATTGTGTTATGTATAAAGATATGTACTTTAATTAATGTGAAAACACAGAGGCAAATGCAGTATTCATTACTCTTCAATAGTCAAATTTATGTCTTGTCTTGAATTTTAGAATTATTTGTAATAAGGCAAGGAATCTACAGCCATCCATTTCTCCGTTATACTTATGGGGAATAGTAAACTTGCAAAAAATAGTAGGGCTTCAGTTTAATATTTCAAGAGGAATAAGTCAGCATATCGTATCATAGCTTCCTCTCAGCCTACTGAATAATAATATTGAATCTAGTTAAGGCCAAGAAAAAATAAGAGTTGAAATATGATGATCTTCAAAAGATACAGAAGCACTGCAAAGGTTATTACATCATTTCCTCTGCTTGCCCCTAATGTTACAGGGGAAAAGATCCCTAAACCAGACTTCTGCTGTCACATTGATGTTAGTGATCACTGTACTCCAAAATATGTTAGACCACTCCTGATGAAAGTAAAAACAGTTCAGGAAGACTGGTCTGTGCAAAATGCTGTCAGGATCAGGGTTCTGTGAAAAATAAATTTATGAACCTCAGCCTGATCTAGCCATATCCCAGGGGTGAATCAGGTTTCTGACAATACTGGATTTTACTGCTTGCTAAAAAAAATAGTTCTTACAGGGTTTTTCACTTTGATAAGGCTTTTGTTGGTTTTTTTTTGTTGATGATGAATGCAAGCAATGTTTTGTACTTTTTCAGTGAAACCTGAAGTATGAAGAAAAATTAAAGATTATAGGAAGAAAAGAAATGAGGGAGAGGGAAAGGGAGGAGAAGAGGGAAGAGGAGAGGGAGAGGGAGAGAGAAGGTGATGGAGGAGAGGGAAAGGGAGAGGAAGAGGGAGAGGTATTCCAGAGTCGTCATGTGCAGGAAAAGACAGACATCTCTAAAATAGTAATTAATCTCACCTTACTTAGAGATCTGAGGACAGCAGAAAACCCCTTCTAGAATTAATGAAAAGAAGCAGAAAAGTGACTTGATATGTCAAATGACTGAGGTATCAAATACCAGCAATATACTAGTGGGGAGTTATTTTCAAATAGTGTAAAACTAGTTCAAAAGCACAATACATGCATAAATAACCATTAAATTTATTGTGAGTAGGGGTACAAAATCAGATCTGTCATGTAGCTAATGCATTTCCAATGAAAATGTTGGATTTGGTTATTGAGCTCACGGAAACAAAGAGCTCCATTTATTTTCTTGCAATCTTTTCTACTATGACTGAAAAATATTCCTTTATCCTACTTCATTGCTTCTAGATAAAACCTGCAGTGTAACCTTTGCTCTTTTTCTTATTAGTTGAGTGCAGTTATTAGGTAGGAAAAGACTAATTTGAAAAAGTAAATACACTATGCTTGTGCTATGTAAAATTATAGTAATCGTGCTGATTTACATCAGATGAGGATCTGGGTCCTCAAAGAGCATTATTTATATTATCAAGTGTTATGGATACTTGGATCTATTTTTGCTTCACACATGCTTTCACTTTTCTTTATATATTCAGTTTCCCAGTTTAGACATGTGACACATCAAATCCTCTCCTTTTCCCCCAAATTATGTGTGACAAATTCATAGCTCTTAGTACCAGGATTGGAAAACTCTAGATGATGTATGACTTACGTGATGAGCTTCTCAAAGGATCAAATATCAGGTGACATATCTCTTATATATCAGTCAAATCTCATTTAATTTTGGGAGGATAATCCTATTTTTTTAAACTATTTCTTGCATTCTGTCAACAACTTATTTTTCCCTCACAGTGTTGAATACAAATATCCAGCAAAAGTAAGCCAAGAAATTTCATAGAAAAGTATATGCCACTGGGGAGTAAGGAAGCTATTGCTAGATGAGAGTCATGATGAAGACGTTTTCCATAGTGTCATGGAAATAAAAGAATCAGAACTGGAGGATTACTGACTTTGCACAGGTATTCACTGCAATGCAATGGACATCACACTGGAAGACCAGGTTACCAGAGGTATGCTGAAGGGTCAGAAAGCTGAAGACGGACACAGAATTAAAAATTCTCAGATGATTGCATAAAGAGTTGCTTCAGCACATTAACCTGGCCTTTGATGAGCTTTATATATATATATTTATTTATTTATTTTAGTGGGTAAAATTTGTTGTATCTGAATGTGCCTTTTCAAACTATTTTAAAAGATGTAGAGCCCCAACTTGATTTCTTACAGGAAGACTTGAATCACTCTTTAAAAACTAAAACCTAAATTTTTATTCCTTTCAGCTCAATTCTAAGCTGCAGTCTTGAAGTTTGAGAAGGGTAAGGATGCCTTTCATTTCTTTTGTTAAAGTATGGATTTCATGAACAGAGCAGCAAGTACGCTTTTTGACTTTATACAACTTCTCTTTCCACAACGTTTCAGGGCCATTCCTTTAATCTTCTGAGGAGATTCTCTTGATGACTCAGATTATAAGGATAGATCTCATTTAGTGATCAGTACAAGCAGACTAAGTTTCTGACACTTTCATATATACTCTTTTTTTTAATAATCTTCCTAACAGAAGAGCTTAAGGAGATGAAATATAAAATAGACAGATAATTATGAATATAGAGAAACTGCCTGAATTAAATGAGGATTGTTCCCTATGAGCAGGAAAGCTTTAAAAGTGGATATATGAAACATTTTTTTAATAATTATATTTTTAAATTGAAATGAATCAAATGGAAATTCAGCTGAAAGTTACCTGGAAAGCTCCACAGGAAGTGTATACTCAGTACAGCAGATTCCTATGGACCTTCACACATACATGCTACAGAAAATTGAAAGTGAAGAGATATAAAAGCTATATTTAGTACTGGGATTTTAAATTATTTGATTGGGGTGAGAAATTTTTTTGGTGCTGAGTGAAATCTTGTCTGCCCTTTTTATAACCAACTCTACTTTCATTAAATATAAAAGAGACCAAGTAAATAACTCTGAGAAGTATCTGCTTTCTGAAGAAAATTATTTTCTTTCTTTTGTCTTTAGGGACACTGACAAGATATTGAACATTAAATAAAATGTGTATACAAATGTGATAAAACAACTTTTACAAATGTATGCATTTAAAAATATGTTTATAATATAAATACATATATGTATATCTAGATAAATTCCTGGAGATTAATTTAAAATTGAAATTCACTGCAGTCACAGTCAGTTTCCAAAACTGTTACCTGCCTATCCAACTGGTAGATTTTAATGGCAGGATTTACCCAATGAAACACATGGCTGGTATTTTCAAAGCTGCTGCTGACATCTCCAGCTGAGAATCACCAACTCATTTAAAATAGGTTGCAATCAAGCAACAAAACTGTTGGACAAGTTTGCAGAGCTCCATACGTATTCAGAAATTCATTTGTAAATCCAATGGTAGGTTTGAATGCACATCAGAATGCACATTTTCATTCTTATTTTGTATTAAAAGGTTAAAAGTAGAAGACCATAAACTATAGCTTCTTAGGCATTCGTTTGTTTCAACTGTTCTATAATGTAATCGAAATCATGTTTTAAATAAAAAGCTCCATTCACAATTACATCACAGCAGGCAGAAATTCTGCAGTGCACCTGGGAGTCACTGCTGCATAACACAAGTGAAAGCAGGAGGCTGATTGTGATTTTTGTCTGTTCACGAAGAGTTTCAGAAACACTATTGTTAACTGAAGTGAAGAGACTGCAACACTTTGAACTTTATAAGTAAGACAATAACTAAGAAACAAGCAGAGCTGACTATGTCCTTTGTGGATTGCACTCATTCTTTCCTTCCTCCCTTGTTCTTGTCTTTGTACTGTTGAAATGTAGGCTTTGGGGAACAACTTTTCTCCTGATCCCCGAAAATACACTCTCTTCTTCTTTGTAGAGTCCCAAGAGGCAGCTCATTTATGACTGTCTCACAGCCACATGTACAGATATATGTGGGTAAAACTGAATCACATGGCTCTAGAAGACTTCCCCATTTTCTCCTCTCACCTTGTACCTTTACTAATGAAGAGTCCAAAGCTAGTTTGAAGTGCTGCTCGTTAGGCCATATGCTGCCTGTGAGGAGTCCTCACACACACCCTCTTCAAAGTTGCTCACCTTTGTACAGGAAGTTGTTGCTTTCAGGTGGATGGAAACATCAAAATGTGATGCAGTTTAGAGAGCTATTTGTTTGGTGATGTGGATCAGCCAGGCTTAAGGATAGCAGATGTGGATAATAACAGAGATGTAAGTGAACAGAGATGATGTGGATAATAACAGAGATGTAAGTGAACTACTTTTCCATTTTGAAGCAAGTGGCTGCTGTGACGCAGATGTTTCACTGAATCGCTACAACATAACATGTCACAACTTGTCATGCAGCAGCATAACCATGTTGCAGTAAGATTATTCCTACTCAGCAGCAATCACATGTATTCACAGTTAGAGAGCATTTTGAGAGACACTATAGCGCATTTGGAAAGCTCCTGTGAAAGGAAAAAGTAAGAGAAGAGAGCCAGATAAGGACCAGCTCCTAGAGTCTACTTAATAGTTTTCAGGGTAGATGTTACGTGTTACTGGGAAAACAGAGCCTTTCCCCTTTGTTGCATTCTTTCTCCAGGCTGGGAACTATGAGAGCGCATGTCTTACCTTTTGAAATGGGGGAAAAGATGTAGTCAGGAAAGAACACATTATACCAGTTTAGCAACGTGTGACCTCTTCAACCACTGGTGACAAAAAGGAGCTCTCTGTGCTTCAACACAGCACCCAGGATCTACTCAAAGGAGTAGGAAGCTGTATGGACCTTCCTTTTGCTCTACATCCTCTACAGGTCCACAAAGCTGTATAAGATTAACCAATTAATACAATGTAGTGGTAACCAGCTGGGTTTACAGATACTTGTTTTCATAGTAGAAAAGGAGATATGGTGACTGTGAGCAGGATGACTTTTCATACAGATTAGATATTGCTCCTCAGGCTCCAGTGCTTGATTTGTATTTTTAGTTCAGAAAGCTTTATACATTCTTTAGCATATAATACACTTGCACTGTTACAAATGTTGTCCATATCTATTATTTCCTATGGTAATAAACCTCACTTAGAAATAAGCAGCTGAGTAGAGAGACAGTTGCCTTTAATTTAATGTGTGGCTTTGAGTTTTGCTGAACTGTGAAGTTATTTCTAGGCCAGAGGTGTTAGAAAGTGAGCAGCTGTGTGGTACTCTTTCTTCAAGGATGTTAGCAACCTCATGCTGAGAACTCATCGCCTGCAATTCTGTAACAGGGTAGTGGTTCTTCAGCTGCTACAAAGGTGACAAGGAAAACAGTATGTGTTCTGAGAACATAAAAATATTAGTAATCACTGATATTACACCTTGAATTCATAGGTTTCACCTTTCTTTGCAAAGGTCTCTAACCATAATTTCTTGTATGCTTAGAAATGTAGGAAAATAGAGACAAAACAAGTCCAGAAAGTTGCTTGGCATTTTCCTAAAATAATCCATAGGATATACATTAAACAAACTCCAGTTACCTTGCATTTTAATTTCTGTGACTCTGTTTTAAAGGGGAAACTTTCTAAATATGCAAACTTTCCTATAAAGTCTGTATCAAAAGAGAAAATCTCTTCAGGAGTGGAAGAAAGACTCCTGAATCTTCAGGTGTTTCTGAATCTTCTTATATTGGAAGTGTTTTTTTTGTTCCTGACACCCACCCAAAGATACTTTCTGAATTGGATTGCTTATATTATTCACAGTCACATGTGTTTGGTCAAAAAAATTATTCCAGAATGTATTTTTCCATACAATGACTGAAAATTTCTTGACAGAGAAACGTTCCTAGGGGCAGGCATCCTGAATTGGAAAGATCTATTCATTAAACTTTTTGATTGGTTCCATGTGAGATTTTTAAGTTTTCTGGCAAAATACATTAGAAAGAGTAGTTCCCGAATTAAAAACTTTACATTTTACCCTGTGGATTATATTCATGCACACTGAAGCTTACAAATACCAGAGAAAGAACTGCACAAATTGTTCAGCCTAAATGTTTTGTGGTCGTCCCTCGATGTGGCTTGGGTCAGAGAGAGGAATAATCTGGGCCATGTTCAAAACAGACACTTTTTGATGTAACCCAGTGAGATGAGCCCCTGACCTGAGCACCTTGCTGTGCTGAAGCAAGCCATTGCTTACTTGTGTATTGGGGTTTCTTAGCTGTAAAGTGGAGGATGTGCAAAAAGTGTGAGGCAAGCAATTTCAACCCCAGGCTCTACGGTCAACTGTCTGGTCTACACTCAGAGAAAGGTGAGAGAAAGGTTATCGTGGAGGCCTCTCAGTAACTGTCGCTTTGGTAAACAGAAAACACATTGCCAAGCCTGATGACACAGGTGTGGGAATAAGTTATTAACTGGTACACAAAATGGAGTTGTAAATGGTTCCAGCGTGTTTCATGCTTGTTGTTGACATCCTGCACCAACTGTAGAACTTAAAGCAGTCCTTTGGCTGCAAACTCCTGTTAATCGCAAATTCTTGAGGGCAATTTAGTGTGTCACACTTTTGAGGCAGTGGGACTATATACATCTGTTAACAGCCCACTTGCCACCCTCTGCCAGCTGCAGTGAATCTCCAGGCTGCTGCTGCTGCTGCTGTTATTAAAGAGGAGTTTAAGAATGAGTTTTTAATATCTTTTCACTTGATTAATTTTAAGACAAAATCTTGCTTTAATAAACCTGAGTGGAACCCAGAATTCAGACCATTTAGTGACACTGTTACTTGTGAGAAAAGTACTGCTAGAAACTGCTAGTACTTTTGGGCATTATTTCCCATTTTGAGTTACTTTTTCTATCCAGACCAAACTTTTGCACCTCTGGATTTAAGGATGGGAAAACAAATAAGTAGTTCTGTGAGGCAGTCATTTTCAGTCAACTCAGGCTGTATCTCTGATACAACAAATCCAGTGTCCATGTAAACACAAAACAGCTGACTATGGATTTTATTAGTATCCAACAATAAAACCTTTTATTTGCAGTGGACATCATCTGAGTAAAATGAAAGAGGAGATTATCAAAGCCAATCTACCTTATTTCAGTCTTTCTGAAGCTATGGATCCTATATATTTTCAAACCAATGTATTTCCTATATTCCCTAAACACAATTCCATAGGATTTTTCTGTTGTGCAGGTATTAGCAATTTCTTTTATTGGTGCTCCTTCATTTTGCATAAAGTATTTACTGTTGGAAGACGCATAGTCCAGGTGTTAGGCTGCCGCCATGTGAAATGGAACAAAAGATTTCCATTTCTGGTCTCTGCAGCAGTAAAAATTATCAGCAGAACAGCAACTTGCTCCTGCATCCCCAGCAGCTTTAGAAGAAGGAACCATGGGTTCATTCATGTCAGGCAGAAGAAAGAACCGAATGTGTATTTCTTTATGTCTGATGAGTAATGTGATCATTGCTGAATCCTGCTGTTTCATAAATGGTATCCAACTCTCCCTTTATTTCTATTCAGAAGGTCTGAAATGGAATTGAAAAGCTTTGTTTTGTAATTAAGGCAAAGAAACACTTTTTCTGTGAGGGAAAAAAACCCCTTCAGTTCAACCTCAGCCATTTTCCCCCAATTATTCACTTCAGTGATTGAACTGAATAATTACACTGCCTAACTGCTACTCATCTATCATTCAGGCCAAACTGGAATTGCAGTTATTAATCAAAGTATATTATTCTGGTTGGCAAAATGAATCACTGTTCCTCCAAAATAAACTCTTTGTCAGTGAAAACTGATACATCTGTGATAGTTCAGCAAACTTTGCCATTTCTTTTGGTACCTAGTGACAGGTTTAGGTTTCTACAGGACCATTTCTGAAAATATTTATTTTGTAGAAAATGCAAGCACATACAAATTATGGATATCTGAACCAGATTATGTAAAACAAATATTTTCTATTAGTATTCAGTGTAAACTTATTTTAAGAGAAACTTTTGAGAGGTTTAAGATGTTTGAATAATACATTTTCCTAAATATTTCACATGGCTTTTATGCTCAAACTTGAAATATCATACAGAGAGTTTTAGTAAATGTTTGTGATTTTTCTAGGTCTCTGTGATCCTTGATGAGCACAATAAACCCAAAATATATTGTGCTAATATATTTCTGCTTATCTTAAACTAAGAAACAAGGAAAGTGGCATTAGCAAATTTCCTATTCCAAATTCATAGACATTAAACGGTTCAAATAGATTGTGCACATTTCCAGCTTATGAAAAATGATATGAAAGGGAAATAGGAAGGAGAACAGCCATAAGACTTGACTGGGACTCCATATAATTGGTATAGAAGGCACCAAAACTCTTCTGCTGTCACAGTAAGTCTGCAACAGTTTTATACAGAAAATATATATTGCTTGATTAACTACAGTTACACATTTTCCAGGGGGAAAAGCTTCTGTAACAAATCAAAAGAAAGCCTTGCATAGATACTACTGCTTAAAGCACTCAAATTTAAATTGGCAATTTCCAAATGCTAGCATATAATTCTATCTTTAATTGAAATAATATGTGCAAGATTTTAGGATGTTATCTGCAAACGCTGAACAGTATCTCCTCCTGTCATGCATTTTGATTCAGTTTTTTCTTTACGGAGACTTTGTAATTTCCAAGAAACTTCTCAGAGATGCTTTTTATCACATAAGACCTAAGAGTTGTTTTTTTTCCAAATGGGTGGAAAATAACTATTTTTTTCCAAATTCTTTTTACTTACTGTTGTTTAGGTGTATTTTTTTTTAAGAAGATTCATGTCTAGCAGCTAAAATATATTACTTAATGGATATTTTATTAGCATGGTCAGTACAAGTGAAAAAGTTAGGAGGAGATGAAACAAGGGACATGAAAGAAGGGAAATAATTGCTTTCCAGTCCCATTTACTCTAAATTTTGACAAAATGCTAAAAATAAAATCAGTTAAGAGAAATATTTACAACTTTCTTTTCTTTCAGATATACTAATGTGAAATATTGATTTAAGGTAATTTGTAAATAATTCTTGGAATCTGCAATTCTAAAATTTTAAACAGAATTGAAGAAAGTACAGTTCTAGATGCTTTAAGATCCACCTGTGCTAATGAACGTAAAGTGGGTTAAGTGTCCTTAAAATATCATTCTGCCTGAGTGTTTCTGGATTTTCTCCAGGCAACTTTTTTTTTATGTTGTGAGAAAAACAGTGGAACTGTGTCTTAGCTCAAAAGTTCCTTTGTACAGAAAAGACTACAAGGCTGAAGTCTCACGCTAGTCAAAGAAACAGCAGACTCATGTCTTTACATCTCAGCTTTGAGGTAAAAACATCATTACATTAAACAACAGGATCCAGAAGGAAGCTTCTATGAGACAAACAGTTGTTCAAAGGGGTGGATATTCTAACCAAATATTTGTTACCACATGGGATATACTTACAGTTTAGTGTCACTAGGCATTGGAAATTAGAAACCACTTAATAATAATTGAACTACTTATTCAACCAGGGAATGTCAATCACCAATTATGTGTCTCTTTTTAATGCACTATATACACCATTTATTTTTCTTTGGCTTATGATTCTGATTTTATATTCCAATAATAAATTTGGTATCTCTGATCACTAGGGAATTGCCTTATCTCAGTTTAGGAAGATGAACTGAAACATAATGTGCTATGGCAAATGCATGCATACCAAGGCATATGAAGAGGAGGCATGAGGAAAAATAAATGTTCGCATATATACTATTAGAGATATATTATACGTATTATAATATAAGCATATTGTGTATTAGAAACTTTATTGAATGGCAATGCTTTTAAGTCTTGATCAGAGGTAATAAAACTGTGGAAGTGATTACTTCTGAGCTGTAGTGGTAAATGTAACCTATCAACTCAATTTGGGATAACTAATAGAGTTAAAAGGGCTCATTACTAGAATAAAATACCATTTGTGGGAAAACATAGTAACAACTGACCTTAGAGACAAATTACAGATTGAGGTCACCATCTATCTTGCTACTGAACTATCAAAATACAAAACCTCAGGAAGAGGTATGATTCATCTGAATTCAGTGTCTATTAATCAGCAATGTATTTAAGTCAAGCAATCAGATTCAGTGAGGTAACATACTTTAGGCATGCAAGTGATATCACCAATGTCTTTAAGCAGGGTTAAATATCATACCTGGTTCATTGTGCTAAAGGGAAAATTTTACTACTATGCATTTTAAACTTTATTTTTATTTTGCTTGATCAACTCTGAATATGGATTATTTATGAATATTACAAATACTCGAATATGCAAATGTTAGAAGGGGCTAGAATTTAAACAAAATCTGTATACACTCTGGTAGCTGAATCAGCACTTCCCCATCCAGAAGTTTACAGGCAACATTCTTTGAAAATAGATTTTAAACTTATTAGAAATCCAAAAATAAAGACCATTTGCTTTCATAGACAAAGCTATTCCATTCTTTTTCAATAGTTCATCTTTTAAACATTTGTTTCCTAGTATCTGATTGTGCTTCTGTGTAAAAAGTGTGTAGGTAGCATGCAATAGATGCTAGCATCTCTAATATTAATATTATCTCTAATATCTTCTTAATATATCTAATTTTAAATGGCCAATCATTCTATAAATAACCATCAATTTAACTGGGGCAAGCAACCATAACTTTAAGTCGAATAAGTAGCATCTGAGCATACTTAGAAAGATGAGAAGAAATAGAATTATCTACATCCGCTATTTCAAGCCATATGGGTAAATTTCTCTTCTGCGTGAATACGAGTATTAGCAATAAATGAATCATATTACATGTAGATCGAATACAGAAAAACATCCTGATCAGAGTAATGGGAAAAAATCCTGGGTGTCCAGATGGTATTTGAGTAATGTATGAGGTTAAGTTATAGTTATGGTGGAATTAGGAATAGCAAGGGGCTGGTAGCACGTTCTGCTGCTAGTAGTATCTTTCCTACAGACGAAATCTTCCAGTTCTGTTTCTGTATGCAAGGACAAGTGATTCTGAGATCCTAGCTAGATTTGAATAGTGAATCAATTAATATATCTATGAATATTAACACTTTAAAAGTGTAAATCACTTACTGTTAAAGAGTCTGAAAAACCAGCATATACGTCCTTTCAGAAACTTTACATGGAAATTTTATTTTCATTTTTCTTTTTTTTTTCCCCAACTATTTATCATACATATTTTTCATTGCAATTTTCCATAAATATATATGGACAAAGTTGACATATTGGACACTAGTACAAGCCTGGAATATAAGTTAATGAGCAAGTATGCATTTAAATACAATATAATGCAGTGCATAAGCATTTTACAGGGTTAATATACATTATGAACAATGAAATTTGTCAGGTCAAAAAAAGGATTTGGCATCTAGAAAGAGAATCTTATCATTCACCCAGATCTCTTTGGAACATAAGTAGCACCTCTAGCTAATAAATGATTGTCCAAATAAAAAAAAAAATAAAAAAAGAAAATCTAGCCAATATATTCAAGTAAAAACCGTACAATATTGCAAAATACAAAAAGGAAGAAAAAAAATTTGTTAGTCAACAGCAATGGCTACTGCATGTTTAATTATTGCATAGCAATACCAAGTTCTGTTGGTAGACTGCAGATATGGTGAACTTTCTGAGTAGGCTAATGCAAGTGGAAAATGCACCTATATAAGGCTTCAGGAAGGGTATTTATGTAAGTACTTTATGTACCACTCTGAAAAAATCCCTTAATAACTTTAAGGTAGAACCTTTGAAGTGTTAGAGACAAATGTAGACTTTTTACTGGCTTGCCTATTTGCAGACAAAATAAAAAATCCAAAACCTGGAAAAGGTATGAAAAATTGTCAGTGTTTTTAGATCCTACTTTTCTGGAGAGTTTCCCATAAGAATTTAACAGTAATATTATTTACAGGGCCTTGAGTATCCTCATTCTCCATACTTTTTACAAGAATATCATGTCCCTCAATGCCTCGTGTGATCTCGTCTTATATACTACAGTAGATGAAAACTCAGTCTACGTGTTGCTGTCTGTTCAGAGATCATCTCGGTAATACTTCTACAGCAAAAACAACCAACCAACACCCCTCCACCAACAATGCAGGTTTTACAGTCTAACAACAATGAAAATTCTCAGTGATCTTATGCCACTTTGAACTGAGTTATGGTTGAAATACCAGTGTTAGGTAATATTGCAGTTTTATGAATGAATTTCTAATATAAATAAAACCAGCAGAAACTGAAAAATAATAAAATATACTCTTGTAGAAAACCTCTAAATTTTTCTGTCATTTGCTGAAGTCATTTATCTGCTTATAAATATTCTTCATTTATCAGGCACAGTATGTAACTTACTCTAAGACATTATATATATTTTATATATACATAAATATATATAATATATATAAATTAGAGTTTTATATATAGGGGAATACATATATACACACATGCACACATATGCATATATATTCCCTTATATATAAATCTATGTATACATTCCAAAAGACATAAAACATTTTCTCAGAAATAACAAAAATGAAGATTATAAACTGCTGAAGGAAAGCTTGAAAGGAAATAGATAATTTCCTTTGGGGTTAAACAGATTTGTTAGGATATTTATTTAAATATATCCATTATATTTTCTGATCTACATTCAGTGTTTATGTTTGATTTTTTTTTATTTACATAGGCTATTAAAATAATACATATTGTGCATTACTTCAGGGACTGAAGGTATACTATGCAGGCATAGCTAAATTGCCAGTCACCACAAATCCTGCGTTTTCTGTGTTATCTGATACTCCTGAGATTTGATATGGAGAAAATAAGGCTGAAGCTTCCACTGAAGCCACATCACCTCCAATGTCTGATAAAGCTTTTTGACTTTGAAAGGTTTTTTTATGTTGGTTTCAGTGGACTTTGTACTAGGTCCTAGAAGGCAAGAATGGTTTGCAGACTGAAAAGAAGAATATTTTTGAAGAAACAATCATTGCTGTTTTTGTGAAAAGCACATGAAAAATAATCATCATTCCTTGACCCCAGTCCAACATTTTGTGACCATCTCTCTCAATCACATCACAAAAGGGGGGACAAACTAAAATTCTGTATTATAGCTAAATCAAAGAAACTTTCTTTTTTGGGGGCATGTAAAATGCAAAGTATTCTGTAATGTTTTTTCAAACTGTTTCACTGTATTAACTATGTAATGTTTTCATTTAATTACTTCAACTAACTCAGAAATGGAAAGAGAACAAAAAAAAAAGTGAGGGACAGCATCTCACAGAAAGGCCAGTAGACTTTGGATAGCTAAATGACACATTGAGTTTTTATACCAGTTCAGTGATGTATAAACTACACCAGTATGGGTTAAAATTTTAAATATAATAATGCTATGGCAATTGTAAAAGAATTTGGTCACAAATATGCACTGCCTTAAAAACAGAACTGCTAATTTCAAATATTTGGGAGATTTTCTAATAGTCTGTACAGGTTTTAACATTATGTGTTTTCATAACTGTATTCTTCCTGGGTCTTGCAAGTCTCCAAACTTCAATTAAGAGGTAGATGACAAGAGAAATTTGAACTGCAAACCAACAATATGCAAATTATGTAGAAATTACTCAGCAATGCTTATGCAAATTGTGATCAAAAAGGTGATAATACATGCAAACACTTTATATATATATATATGTATATATGCGCAAATATCAGGAATGCACTCACCCCCAAAAAAATCCAGAGCACCTTGTCAAAAATGATATGTCATCTTGGAAAATAATTATTTAAAAATTCCCTTTATATTCCTCTCTATGAGTAGAAAAATAGTCATCTATAGATAAACTAACAAAAGTTGCCTCGTTTCAATTTTGTTATAGGCAAAATTGTCAGTAACAGCATGTTTATCTATAAAAGTGGTCACTGGCTTTGTTAGTGAAATTCTGATGGCTGCTCCAAATCTGGCTGAATGTGGTATCGGTAGCTTATTACGTAGCTGAATAATGCCTCCCCACTAATACTCAGCCATCCAGACCTGAAAGTAGCAAGTGAAAATGTTGCTAAGGCATTTGAGGAAAGAGAACAACAAGAAAGCATTTAAGAAAAATCACTACATGCCAGGCCCAAATTCTCTGTGTTACGTCAGAATGGAGAACAGGGGTGGGGGTGGGGAAACTTCAAGAGGAACGAGAGTTGTCTGAAACAGTTATGTACACACTGCCAAATGTTTTTAAGCAGACTGGATGCTGATATGCAAAAAGACGATTAAAATTCATGTGAATTTTGAATCATGACGTCAGTGAAATTGCTGCCATTCACTTCAGTTGGAAGTAAAGCTGAACTTCCTCTCATAAGGACAGCATAATTTAAAAAAACCTATTTGAAGATAAAATAAGACTTTCCCTAACTCTGTCAAAACAGTTCTCAAATCACATTCCTAAAATAAAAGGATTGTAGTCGACTATGTATGCTGCAGGATTTCGTATAAAAAGATGCTTTTGTGAACTTAATGGAAATACAGAACTGACAACATTTGCAACCACAGTTCAATGGCGAGAGGTGGGAGGGGTGCACTTTTGATATGTTCTTGAAAAAGTACTGAGAATTAGTGGTGAGAAGTCTCTCTGGAGTTGGAAGAAGTTAGTACAAGAGAGTACAATGTCAAAAAAACTCTAAAGAGAGAAAAGTATCTGGATGTCTACTCTGAAACTACTTGAAATTTAAGTTGCTGTTAAACAGGAAAAATATTATTGGTGTTATCCCCTTTCCTACTAATTTTAAAATTTTGACATTTTTTTTCTTGATTGATCAAATAAAAGCAAGATGATAATTATGCTCAGTGATATAGTGGCGGAGAAATTAAGAGGATTAAATACACTTGAGTATAAATGAGATTAAGAGCAATCTTGCACTGGCTGACAGAGTCTACAGACTCCGTAGTGCATAACAGATGCATCTGGTATGTCTTGAAGCTGGAGAGTACATTTCCTGATTGTAGGGCAGGGGCATCTGTTAGCCCGGACCCTGCAGTGGTCCAGATTAGGGGTGAGGTAATTAAAAGAAATCAGGAGGATTTAGAGAGATAGTATATACCCAGGTCTTATCCTGAAAGCAGAAATGCAATGATGAAATGATTTGCAGTACAAATTACAGCTCAGTGCAAGTAAGAGTGATATTCAGGGATTTGAAGGCAAGTTATGCTCATTTTGCTACTTTGCTGCTCAGTATAGAATTGATTCAAGGCAATTTATTATTATTATTATTACTTTTTGAAATAAGAGCTACATATACAAGGCAATTGCCCCTTTAGGACCTGTTATTTGGAAGACACCGTTTTTTTTAATTCCAGGCAGTTTTTGCATAGATATGGTTCCAATTTTATTCATTCATCTCTGGAATTTAACTTCCTTAATATTCAGTAATATTATTACTATTTTGATGGTTTTTATTTTGTTGCTAGTATTATTAGAAAAGCAATGAAAGAGGTATAAAGAAATGTTTCATTTGACTCAGTTCATACTTTATATTGCTCCATTTGCCTGTTACATCATTTTACTCTATGGGATTAAAAACTGCACATTGGTGAGCAGCTCTTTCACTCCTATTATCTTTTAGCATAACTGACCAGAGATGAAAGAGTAGTAGCTCTGTAGAGGTTTGTGTTTATATAAATTTTTATTTCCTCTGGAATAGTAACATATCTTTTGTTACTGGTGGTCAGGTGTGTCTATGGCTTGAGGAACCTTGTTTTTCCCTTATTTCCTATGCCATGTTGCATCGTATTTTGTGATCCTGCATTGAACACATAAGTTGCCTGCATGTCCTGAGAGCCTTTTTTTATATCATCTGAGTCCATCATTTATACAATAGCAATTTTCAACAGACTTAAGGCAAAACTTAGCACTTGTCTTCTACTTTATATTCTTAATAATGCCATTTTTTGCAAAGAGATAATAAGCACCTAGAATTTTGCCTCAGTCATTTTGGTTCAGTCTCTATATTCATCTCTTTTCAAATAATATCTGCTGTTCTACCACTTGCTGTCAAGAGCAGAGTGATGTTCCTGATGACTACTCTTTAGCTAAAATTTCAGTTCATCTTTCACAATTCAGTATTTATAACTGATATTCCTCACTGTATGAAAGCTTAGTGTCTATTAAACTCCTCATCACTTTGTGGTGGCTCTGGGCACATAGGGTCGGCACAGATCCTGGAATTCAGCCTGTATGTTTGTATAGTCAAAAACAGAGCAATCCTTTTACCTCATGGGGTGATGGCAGGGTTATGGTTCGAAAGGAGGCGCAATGTATTTATTTCTTCTCTGAAGCTGGGGGCTGGGAGAGGAACTGCAATTTTCCTGAGACTAAATAATTCTCTTTTACACAGTTCACTGCTCAAATCTAGAGCACATAACCCATATTATCTACCAAAACTCTGAAATGCACATATTTTGTTGTTGATGTGCTATAAAATTAGAGGACTTGTAGAAGGTGTTTGATTTTCCTGCATATAATTAAGTAACAAGTAGGTATTAACTGCTGTGCCATGCTATGAGCAGATTCATGATGCTTCTCCCCCAAAACAGTGCTGAGATAATGAAAAAGTTCAGCATTACTGTGGAATCTCATAGTATATAAGATGATAACCCAGCAAAACAGAAGCAAGCACTACCAAAATTTTTAGAAGAATGAAAATAATAATATTGAACACTACTCTTTCTTAAAAGCATTCACATATTTGCTAGATTTTACTAGTAAGTCTTTTCTTTTGTTACTGGTGCTTCAAAGTATGTTTAATACAGGTAGCTGTCTGTCCAATATATTTGCAACTTTTTGAGATTTAAAAGAGGGCTAAAATGAGTGATATTCTTTTCCCTGATTTAAATGTATGTGTAGTCTGTATAAACACTGCATAAATGTTTTATGAATCAGACCCTTAATTTTCACAATTTCTGAGGCATTTATATGCATCTCTCCAAACGAACAGCACCTTTCCTCATCTCAAAATACAGAACAGGAATATCTTCACTTAATACCTTCAGAAGCTTGCACTTTTAGCTTTCAAGTGCAATGCTAATTTCTGTAAAGTAAAATTGTTGACTTATACTTTCTTTTGCCTAAAGGAAGAGAAACAATTGTGTACATTTTAATTTATTTGAGTGTCTGTGTGACATTGCAGACAGAAGACCAAATATCCTGCACAAAAATGGTATGTTAATACAAAGCTTCCAGATTGGCACTGTTAATGCGCATTGCAGCTTTTCTGCTCAAACTGGCATTACAAAAAAGAAGTAGCTTTTCACTAAATACATGGGAAAGGGAGGTGAGAACTGGTATAAAGTTACTTGTATGAAAGGACCTGAAGTTAGACCTTAAATCTCCTCTCAGCAGGCCATCAAACAACTAATGACCTGCCAATAAACCCAAGCATCTACTTGAAGTCATTGCCATGAAACTGATTCAGGCCACAAAAGCCAAGGGTAAGTATCCTTTTAACATCAGCAGGTTCTGAATCTAGACCCTTTAGGAAGAAGGTTTCACAGTCCAATCCAGTTCCTTCAGCCATACAGGAATACGTAACCAAACAAACTAATTGCCACTCTTGTTAGCAACGCAAATCTTGGTTTTAAATCCTTTTATGTACAGGCAGATTTTAGCTTAGTTTGAATTATTGAAGTCTGAACACATTTGTGTTCAAATGTGTATGTTGAAGTACAATGTAGTCAGCTATCACAGCTATAACAGGAGGAAACAACTTCTGAAATACATTGCAATCCAGCTGTTTATTGTATTTTAGAGATGGTGCCCACCAATCATTTGTCTTCAAACCTTAACTCTTACATCCATATTATATTTTTTATACAGATATAATGAATCTTTTTGATCTAGTGGCCATACAAAAGAGAAAAAAGTTTCAGTGTGCTTCACTTCAAGTACTCTGTCTCTTTTGAAACAAATCTTCAGCTTATATTCTTTTTAGTATCAGTAATAAGTGCAGTTTGGGCAGATTATTTCAACAGACTTTAATGATAATCTAAAGATGATGAACACAAAGTATCTTCCCAAATAAGAGTTAGAGATACTTTTGCATTCGATATACTTTTAAAACAAAACTGTTTGTCATTGGAGGGCTTTATATATAGCCTAGTTTACCTGACTCTTGATTGTCCAGAGTCATAGTTTGATGGACTCATTTGTGTGGAGTCACTACCTCTGTAATCTCAATTTTGTTTCACTGAAATAAATAAACTGTAGATAGTAATTTAACTCAGAGTCTTGCCATGGGGCAAAAATCTCTTCCCATCCAATATTGTGACTGATCATTATTACACAAAACCTGGCCTGTGTCTTGAAGACATATTTCTAATGGTAGTCATAAATGTTGCCTTCTAAGCTATATTGCTGATTAAATATTGGTTTCTCTTTCTGAAGGATCTTCAAGAGCTTTATCAGCTCTGCTGGCAGCATCTTCATTCTCATTGTTTGTTAATGGTTCTGCTTCCTTCAAGTCAGTGTTCTTCTGTGCTTTCTGCTTCTCATCTTCTAACTTCTTTTCTTTTGCCAAAAGCCTGTAGTTAATGGTATTGCCAATGAACAACCAGATACTGGCCACAATCACAATCACTCCGCAGACAAAATACATGTACTGATATTCACCGGTAACATCCACTAACCAACCTGAAATACAAAGAGAAGAGAGAAAAAGAGTGTTTGGAATAGAATACCCAATACAATCCACAACTTTTCCTAGGAGAAATACCTATATATTGCCTGCTTTTGAAGTTGGAGCAGAAAACATGTTCAAATGGTCTAACATATATAGCGGAACTCTAACGAAACCTGTATTATTCAAGCTAGCAATTGTCACTGGAATCACTGACAATGATAAAATGTTGAAGAACGAAGTAAGTAAAGCTTAACGAATAATGACAGACAGTTTTTTAGTTCTTTCATTTTCCTTCTTTCATTGTCTTATTATTTTATTCACCTCCTAATTTTGTTTCCTATTGTTTTGGAGTGACTGTCTGACACTCACGAAGGCTGCATACAGACAATAGGATGAAAAGGTATGTGCCTTTTTAGGCTGCTGTCACTGTGCCTCAACTGCTTGCTTTTCATTTTCACTTTTCTGTGACTGGTGAAAGAGATAGAAAGGCTTGTCCCTTCAGCTATCATGCTCAACTGCTGAGTTTTGAACTCTGAAGCCTGTACCTAAAAATTACATCCACACCTCTGAGATTAATTTGGTCATGACATGATATTATAAAAATAAAATATAACTGTTCTTCAACTTTTTGAGCCATTCTTTCAAAATTTTCTCAACTGCCAAGTCAAGATTTGTATGTATCCAACTATTTAGCTCTGAACTCTGCTACACTCATTGAAATTCACAGGATGACCCAAACGCTTCAATTTGGTATGTTTTTGGATGCTTTTACTGGGTTGAAGCCATAATGCCAGCCTATTCACTTGGTACACACTTACAAGCCATCAAATTATTTTAGTCTTTTCTTTATTTCACAAACTTAGTATTAGGAAAATCTCAAATAGCACTGCAACTGTATAACTCACCTCAGAGTAAATAGTACCATTTACTGTTTTTTATCATGAGCAGTCTCATAAAAATGACGATTAAAAATGAAATTCTGCATTAACATTACTTTAGCATAACATTTTAAAGGATATGAACTAGTCAAAACTGGAATTTAGCTTTTCGATATGCTCACCCCCTTTGTTGTCCCTATTTAACAAGATAAATCAATTATTCATACAGTTATAGCACAAACACATACTTTTCAAAACTTCTGCAAAGCTAATATACTGAAAAATAAATAGTTGCATATGCTATTGCTCCATAAATATTAGATTTAATATCTTTAGAGTTAATACTAATATTGATTTCAGAATCTGACTGAAAAGGCTGGACTCCATTGGCCACAGGCTCAGTCCCCCCACTAGGTGGCATAGGCAGAGTCCGCGTGAGAAGAATGTATTTTGTTCTACCATCACCAAAATGAATTTGTATGTTAAAAAACAAGGGAAATATGGAATATCTTGAGGACTATTAAACATTTGCTTGTACAAATATTATTGTACTGAAGTGAATGGAATTGTTTTGACATATTTAAAATTTCACTCAACAACACTATTTTCACACAAACCGTGAGAGTAATCCTTAAAACACTTTGATAATTATAAATGGTTTTAGGCACATATAAACTTTCTGACTTTTGTGGCTCTGCTTATGTGGGTATAGTGTATGTTCACAAGGCTTGTAATCTCAGTATCTTTATATTTTCATATTGTTGGGCTTACACTGCAACACCCCCCTCCCCTTTAACAGATACTTTTCAATAAGCTTTGAGCATCTATTTCTTTAGTCTCTTATAACATCAGAAAGTTTAAGATTATAAAACTTACTAACAGCATTACTAAATACTGACTAAAATGCTAGAAAACAGAAAATACTTTAGGTAAGACTTCATCATTTTTGGTGCTAGAAGCCCAAAAGTTATGAATACAGTCCAGGCTATACACTTAAGTTCCCTTTAAGATCCCCTTACACTCAAAAGAGAAATTGGCAACATTACCATCTTCTAGTCAATGTAGGATGGTTCACACTCTGAATTGCCTTATCTGTTGGCTATAGAAATATCAGTTAGTTATATCTGTTGGCTATAGAACCACGCCAATGGACTGGCTGAAAGTGAGTTTTCGGTGTGAAATCATGCCAGGGCACAATGCTCCACAGCTCTGTGCTGGAATCCCACCAGGCACACACCCTGTCTAGGCTGCTGAGCATGCCTCTATCCTTTCTGGCACCTCCCTACTGGTTTCTTCTCTCTAGAAATGCCAATCCTCTCTGTTTAGGTAAACTAAGGTTGCTATTTTAAATTTATGTCGGTGCTGCTCTAGCTGCCATTAGGTTAGAGAAACCACAACTCATTGTGAGATCTTCACAAAAACTGACCAGTGGATTTGACCAGTTCAAGAGAATAAGGACTGTGTTAGCAAAGAGTAAATTGGAGTTAATACATGTAAATCAAGGCTGCAAACCTAGCACTACATGCTAGCAGAAAACCATACATTTATCACATGGATTTATGGGCCAGTAGAGATATGCTCTTAGTCTATCTACTGCACATGAGCACATTGTATGCCTTTCAGATTCTCACGTAGATCTGCAGCTGTGAAGCGCATAGATAATTGATGCAGTGCACTGCTGCCATAGTACATTCCTAGTCACGCAAAAAACATTAAATAACATTAACAATTTTTTTTATATTAATTAGATATTAAATTGCAAGATTATCCTGTAATGTCTGAAAAAATGGAATAAAAGAGATTCTTACCTCCTAGAGGAGGGCCTATGAGCACAGGACAACATTCCACGATGGTCACAAGTCCAACTGCACTGGAAAATCTGGCAGCCCCAACAAGGTCCATCAATGTCTCAAAAAGAACACTGCTAACCATTCCAAATGCAAACCCAAAAAATACAGCATATATCACCAAACCAGTATAATTTGTTGCCAGAGGACACAAGATATGACAGACGCCATTGTACAAGACAGCAAAACTAAAAAAGTACTGAATCTTTGGCCGGATAAACTTGGAGTTTGCTACGAGTCCCATTGAAGGCCTAGCAAACATGTCTACAAAGGCTAAGATAGATAGTAAAAAAGCAGCAGAATATTCATCAATTCCCTTGTGCTTGGCATAAGGAGCCAAGAATACTATTGGAGCGAAGAAACCGATAAACATAATGACGTTTCCTGACAAATAGATCAGAAACCCTCTGTGTTTGAAGAGGGATAGATCTAGATATTTATTCATAGTTTGACAAAAAGATTTCTTGTTGTTTTTGTGCAAGGTAGAATCTCCTGTGCCTTTTTCAACATCTTTTTTCGCAGGAGGGACTGTTTTCGGTCCGACAGGTCTCATAAGTGACCCAGCCACGCAGCAGTTCAAAAGAAGTCCTCCCAGAATGAGAAAGCTTCCTTTCCAGCCAAATGCATTAAAAAGGAATTGATTGAGAGGTGCCAATGTGCTCAGAAACACTGGACTTCCAGCCATGGCCAATCCATTAGCAATGGGACGCTTCTTATAGAAATACTTGCCAATCATGGTCAAGGCAGGCTGTAAGTTGAATGCTAAACCCAGACCTAAACAACACATAAAAGACAGTATTATTGAAGGACATGCACTAAAAAACGTATCACACTTCTTTCAAGTTATTTTTTAAATGATCACTATCTAATCCAGTGATTCCCAATGAAGACAGAAACCAACTAGCATTAGAGAATGAAATACAGCTTCATCGCCGTCCATATGTGATAATGCCAAGACTATGTCAATGGTGGCATTCTACTATTTCCCCCTGTAGCACTGCAATAAAAGCCCAAACTCCTTGTTGTGTTTCAGCAATGATAGAGACGGGGGAACTGCAGAGGAATGATGGTGTCAGAGCCTTGACTCACCATTTTTATGTTTACTAAGCTGTAATGCAATTCTCTCGTGGCTCATTTCAGAAAAGTTATTAAATGTCACCTCAGCTACAAGGAATACAAGGTATATTTAAATGCATAAATCTCCTCATTTCATATTTCCAGCCCTGTTTAAGATCAAACTCGTATAAAAAAGTGGAGCTTAAAATTGCTAATTATTTTGGAGCACATTTAGCTTCACTTCCCCAGGTATGGAAGTCACTACTAAAGGTGGAGAAGTTGTAGAAGACATGCATGGGAGCACATCAGCTGAATGTAGAAGCTGAACCTCTAGGCCGCCTCTCTGTATTAAGACATCTAGGCAATAAGGTCTAAGTAGCTATGCATCTGCTGAATGGCACAGGAGAGAAGTTTTCTTCTCTTATAGTCCTATTCCTGGACCCTGGCTTTATTCTTTCAGTGAGCACTAAGTTTAGGATGTAAAAAATAAAACTTCAAGAAATAATTACTGAACAAAGCAGGACTCCTTTAGTCCCAATACAAAGAAAGATGATCCTGAATATAGCAACAAGTATTAACTCATTCATTTATTACCTACCAATCTTTCACCTCACTTGACTTCCTTATTCTGAGGGGGTAGTTTAAAAAAAACCCCACAACTTTTGATAAGGAGGTTATTTAATTTACTGGTTTTATGATCACTTTAGTTCATTGCCTTAGGCAATATCCAGTATATGAAAAATTTTATTTGGGGATTGACCTTGGGGGATTTTAAACAGAAAGCTGTTGAACTGAAAGTTTTTATACTTACCAGTGAGAGTATATCTATATACAAACCTACAGAAAGCTGGTACTAGCTTTTGCATTTTTACTAGAATTCTATTAGCCTTTGCCACCTCATTTGAAGTGCAACATGATTGAAAGCTAAAAGAATGAATGTGAGATTCTACACAAATGACTGTAATAAGTGCTGTCATGAGCCAATCAATTTTTATATCATAATTACAGTGCAGCGTGGAACAGTACATACATACAGCATTTATTGAATAAAATCATCAGTTGTTCCTGAAATATCCTAAGAAATAATTTAACATCATACCAGCTAATTTAAAGGATTAGATAGCTCAGGTAGCTGAAATGAACTGATCTTGCTACCTTTTTGTTTGCATTTGTACAATGCCTTGTACAGTGGGTTCTTGATCAGTATGGCTCATTGGTAGAAAAGTATTAGAAATGAAAGAATATAAATAATATAACATAATATAATATAATATACAGAAATAGAATAGAATAGAATAGAATAGAATAGAATAATCCCTTTTAAAAAAAACTCTTACCTCCAACGACACCAATACATATATAAAGTTCAAGGACGCTATTGCAGAAAGAGGAAGCAATCATACCAAATGAACACAGGATACCTCCTGCTATCATCACAGGCCGGCTGCCATATTTATTCACCAAAATGCTGCTTATGGGACCTGTTGGTAGAAAGAAAATACATTAACAGGTAACTCCATCATACGTGTCTTTGCGTTTAGGATAGAATGGCTTGGGATGCCTTACTCTTCCATCTCAGAAAAGGTTTAGTTTTTTCTATACCAATTTGTCTTACAAACACACTTTGTGAGTTTGCAGACACATGAGCCAGGATGTGGATATATTGCCTCCATGACAATATAAATATTGATTAGTCATGGAGATGGATCAAAAGATTAAAGACATCAGACAAGCAAGAGGGATTGTTACAGTTCACAAGCAATCAATACTGAGATCGGTCAATGGAAGTTTTGAAAGTGTAAGGACTGGAGAATTTCAAGTATGGGACACATATCAAAACTCCACAGAGCTGGTGGAATCACCAGGCAATCAAACTAGTAACTGATCTTAATACTGTAGCATCTCCTGGAACCCTACTTAAAACTACACGTAGACTTAAAAATATTGTCAAATCAGATTGTAAATCTCTGCCCCCTGAGGCTCGTTTTCCCTTACCTCATCCAGAAAGGAGTGTTAATGGGCAGTAAGATAACTATAGGTTGTCTGGAAAAATCTAAGATGTGGTTTAGCATAAAGACCTATAAACTTTGAAAATATTGCTACAGAACCATTTTTCACTTTCAACTGCAATTCAGTTTATGGTGTAATTACGTCCATACTAAACAAACAGCTAGCGTGCAATTTAGCATGACATGCATTATATGTTTTTTAAACGACCGTGACTAGAATAGATGGTATGCTACATATCAAGATTAAGAGGTTGTCAAAGCTCTTTAGGTAAACCTGCATACCATCTGACTGCACTATATTTGGCCAAACCATTACAAATAGTCTTGCTTTTGCAATAACTAGGCTTACCCAATTCAAAAATAAATTTAAAAAAAAACATAATAAAAAGTAATAAATTTCAAACTCAAGATAACGCAGGCCCCTGGCATAAAGTGGAATGCCAAGCTCTCCATTTGATTTTACTGCAAATCATTCACTGTACTGGTAGCAGTTTTAAGGCTTTATAAATATCTAAAGGAATAAATGCCAGAAACTCCATGATGTGAAAAAGTTAAATCCAACTAAATCTAAAAGTATATTTTCATAAGTACAGTGTTATTTTAGACTCCACTGTCTGAATTACCTTAAATGTTTTAAAGTACTATTATGGATGTGCTGTAAATATTAATTACTACTTGCATATAGAATCATAAGATAGAACAGAATAGAATTGTCTAGGTTGGAAGGGACCTTTCAGATTGAGTCCAACTGTTAACCTAACACTGCCAAAACCACCACTAAACCATGTCCTTAAGCACCACGTCTATCCATTTTTTGAATACCTCCAGGGATGGTGCCTCAACCCCTTCCCTGGGCAGCCCATTCCAAGGCTTAATAACCCTTTCCGTGTTGAAATTTCTCCTAATATCCATCCTAAACCTCCCCAGAGGCCAGTTTGAAATTAACTTGACTGAAAAGCAAAGATTTGAGTGACGTTTAGATCTTACGGTTTGTGCACTCATTAAATAGCTAGGGTCACAAAGAGTCTAGGGCAGCACTTGTTTAAAAAAAGAGGTCCCTGTCCAGGCAGCACAGACACCAGCCAATATATTCAGGTCCCCACCAGTAAAAGCAATCTATCTTCTTGCCCAGCGAGCTGTACTGTTCAAGGAAGGTGTTGGCATAGAGGATAAACAGGGTGGCTGTTTTACTGGGAAGGTAAAGGATGCTCAGACTGAAGGCATTAGGGCTCACCTTACAGACACATAAACATAGGAGATCAGGCTCTGCTGCTCACTGAACTGCAGTTTAAGCATAACTATATGTTGAAACCAACAGACTTGAAAATCCACAGCATGGAATGGCTCACCAAATATACAATAGCCCAGAGATTTATTAAGAGACTTTAAATCAAATATGAAGCACTAAAACTTTTCTCTGACAGCTTATATTATAAGATACTTAACACTTCTTTATTTCCATTTGGGGGGAACCACTGAGCAGAACAGTGACAGTGAAGTGGGGTTTCTCCTTTGAGGTCATATGGAGAAAGCAGCGAAACATGAAGGATGGACACATTACGCTCCGAAGACTTCCCAAATATATCATGTTTACTTCTCCTATCTTAATAAACTTGTGCTCTCATAACTATGCTGAAGCATAACTTCGATCACAATTTTTTTATTTATAGAGCTATATTTGGACAATCAGCAGTTTTGTTCATGTTTGAATCAGAAAGAAAGCCCTTCTGAAATACATGAACAATACAAATATTTCCTCTGGGTCAAAAAAGCTCATTTTAACTTGGACTTTTTGTTTAACTCAAAGCAAAAGTTCCATCCCTATATCAATTAATATTTATATTTTTGAAAATAAAAGCAATTTTCTGAAAATAAATGTTATTATTGCTAAACACAATAACAGTATTTCACTATAAATATACCAGAATAATGGGGTTTTTACATTATTTTCAAGTTCTTTTTCCTGTGATGAGACGGAAGTATTTATGAAATTGTAAATTAAAAATTTGTGTAGTACTTGTTAACATTCTGACCTCCCCACAAATTACTACTGTAATAAATATTGCCTTGCTGTAGTCTTACTTCAAATGTTCCTTTGCTGATCTTTAGAAAAAATGTAGGAAAGAGGCATCATAGGAGGTAAATATTTCACCATACAATTGGCAGATTTATTCTCTACAGGCAGCACCTTGAATTCTACCCTTACATAAATACTTCACTTATGATGTAGATAGACCTGTTAGCAATCTGTTTCTTTACTCATTAAACAAAGACAGCATGGAAAGCCAGAAGGATAGGTATGAGATCAAATGAAAAAGATGAGGTAAATTCACACATACCAGCCTATGAAGTGTTGGAAAGAGAAGAATGGCATTAAAAAAAGATTGTTGTGCAATATTGCTATATTGTTAGCATTTTAAATAAAACTATGGTTCAAAAAGACAGCATTGCACAGCACTAACAAAGTCTTCCAACCATAATTAAGGGAAAAGATGAGCTCTTCTGTAATATTTGCCCCAGAAGAGTACTGACTATAATAATCGTATTCGTTACTACTGCTCCATCAATCCTTCTTTCCTTCTCCTGGAGAACCTGGAAATGAGCCAGATTCTTGTTTGTTTAGGGTTTTGGGGGAAAGGTTTGTTTTTAGTGTTTGGTTGGTTGGGGGTTTTGGGGGTGTCCAGAAACAGCACGTTTCATAGTACAGTCTTTTGAGGGAGATCATTTTGCAAATTACGAACAAGAAAACTTGACCTCTGTGGATCTTAAGTGTAGCAGTTAGGCCAGGACTGTAAGCTACAGCTTCTCAGATCAAAGTGTGCAATGTTAGCCTCACCTACAAGTCCTGTTAGCGAGAGGTCAAATATGGATGTATTAATTTATGTAGGCAGTGGATGAAGATACCAGAGGAAAGACAAGGCTGTCTGATGGGTCTGAGCTCTGTACTTTCAAATGACCTACATCTGGAATGTATTATGAATTTAAAATTCCTTTAAACATAATATTCTCTTTGAGATGTTTTCCTTAGGTTAATGATGTGTATTTACCACCACAGCTCCATTTGATTTTGGGTTTTCTTTTAGTATATCCAGTATTTTGGTTTAAAATTTGTGCATCTGGGAAATATTAATTGTTCTATGAGCCATAAAGTTAGTTTAACCTTACTCCCTAAGCTATCTAGGAACCCTTCCAATCTGATGAGGTTAAATATTTTCTTGTGACATCTGTGTATATACTTGGTTTTGGAGTCTCATAAAATGGTGCATATTCATACCTTAATGTATATGAATCTACATAAATTCCAGCTGTTTGCCTGCCATCATACGTTTTACAGCCATGCACAAACTTCATTTCACATCTAACAGCTTCTACAATTATTTAAGCAATGCTGACATGCCAGCATGTATCCATATTCCTTACATATCATTTCTTTTTAGCAGAAAGCAGATTAAGGTGTTTAAGTGCTGTAACACCGCCAAAATCATGCTATAGATTAATGCACATTAATGCACTAAAGGACTGCTGGAACTCTGAGTCTACTTTCCTGAAGCCTGAAGTAACTACATAACAGATGTTAAGTCAGGAAGCCCACAAGAATATTTACTGTGATCTCTCCCTTAGCACCAACAAATCCTCAGCCACAAAAGACTATACATTCCCTAAACCAAATTTAAGACCATTATCATAATATGCTAACAGTCTCCTGGCTGTATTTTTGTTTTATATCTTTCTGTTTGAGGCAAATGACCAGAGTGTGAGAAGGAATGGGACAGCAACTGTAACCGGTGCCACTGAAGAACAGTTTCAGGGCTGTGCAGCAGGACACAAATGCTTTAGAAGCAGACAAGAAAAAATAGCAGCTTTTCATATTTTTCATCATATGTCAAGGGAAAGATGGCAAAAGTTATTTCAGCTATGTGAGCAGAGACTGGCTCATGCATTTGGGAGCTGTTTATGATGTTTCATACAAAGCAATAATAACGTGAAACCTATGTTCTGGTTTGATGGCTCAGCAGAACATTCACTTGCACATTTGTATTGTGCAAAATGTGAGGACAAAGCTGCTTTCACTGGTGTTCAGTGAATGCCAAGACCTCTTGGAAGAAATATATTGCTTACAAATGAGTTTAATTGTTTCATATAATAATTAAGGTAGCAATAATCCATATTTTCCTCTCACTTCCAAGTTTAACTTTTCAATCACCATTTAAATCTTCCCTCTTCTGCTAAGCCATACTGTTGTAAATGAAAAGCAATAAAGACTACATAACTGAATAATAAGTAGATTTAAAAAGCAGATGTTTGAAGAAAAATATGCTTATTGTGCTAATGTGGTTTAAACATAACATGAACATTAAAGTTTCTTTCTAAAGAAACATACCGCTTGCTATTTTTGAGGAAATGAATAGAGGGCTCAAACTCTGCACTATAAACTTAATATTCTTTCTCATATAGTTACATTCTTAGAGATACATGCTTATATACACACATCTATCCATTTATTTGCTTTTTTCAGCCCTAAGAAAATATACACTTTAAAAAATTATCTGACTCTGGAGACAATGCAACAAGTTTATATCTAAAAGCTTAAAGGATGCACACCAGATAACAATATTTCCATTTCATAATGACTTGAGGTAATAGTACAGGCAGATCAGTTTTAAGGCTATGAAATAGACTAAAGGAAGATTTATTTGGCATAAAATCTATATCTTGCTCAGCTCTCAGGTAAAGTAACATTTGTAAGTCCAAAGGTATTAGGTACATTCCATTAATTTATAAGAGGAAGAGAATCTAGGACACTAGAATTCTCGGTGCCTTTTCTCTTTTCCATCATTTTTTTCTTACCACAATGAAAAAACATAAATTTACTTTAGGCACTTCTCCTGTAAATAGAAACCTCTTTCTGCAAGGAATGAAAAATTGTTCTGCAACTAAAATGGATAATACCTAGTCAGAATGGCTACAATAGTCGGAATTGGTTTGTAGCAGTATCAAGCTGCTGTAATTGTCTTTTATGTCCATAATGAGGTCATCTTTGGGCCTATTCTATATGTATATTCACTGCAGGAATGAAAGTTTCTTTAGAAAGTATATAATCTAGATTTTAGTATTTAATTTATTTGTCTTGGTTCAATTCTCACTGCTATAATACAGAGATCATTCACATCTGAAATATTTTTCACATACAGCCAGTGCATTTATGCTTTTTATTTTGCTACCTGCATTATTTTTAGCATGGAACTAGAGATGAACCTTCTTGATATCAAGGTAATTTTTTAAACATATATTGACAATGTCATACAGTGTTCATAGTGTCATTGATCCAAAGCAACCTGAAATGACTCAGTCTGTACAGTATGACATTTATTTAAATAAAGTGAATTGCTGAAATAAGTTGGAAATAAATGCAATAATAATATTTCAAGTTGAACTAATGCAGTTTTGTCAATTGCATCCTGTCAAGTCAAGTGATTTAAACACAAGTACATTTTCAGCCATCTGCTCTGCAGAGTCAATGCAGCTATCTTTCCAGTTCTGGTTTATTTTTCATTTGTTTCCTACAAGACTGAAAAATCCCAAGGATCTCCAAGAATTAACATTAGGATAAACTACTTGCTAATATCAGGGGTTTATTTTTCTTCTTTCTTTTTCCTTTTCTTCTTTTTTCTTTCATTTTCCGTGTGTTTGTTTGTTTGTTTGTTTGTTTTACAAAATATAAAATCCACTTTCCAGAACTGATTTGCTTTGTTTGGCAAAGAATCCCCAGTATTTTGCTAAAGTAGAGCCTTATCTTTCAAAGAACTCCTTCAACCACAAATACTTTAAGCAAGTACTTAGTACTGCTATTAGAATGTCATCTCTGGCATCCAGAGGAAAACCCTACTCAAAATTTATTCTGATCATGTCTAAAACCCATTCATTAAGTTGGAATATGCTTGAAAAATATGCTGCTTTTCTCAAGCAGGACGAAATCAAAATACTGAGCATTCTGTGACAGTCTTATCTGTAGTTCAAAAACCTTTGGCTAAATAACTTTAGTAGTCTTGGATAGGCATTTAGAGAAGGCAGACAGAAAAAAATCCAAAAAGAACATAAATGAATTTGAAAATATTAAAATGTCATGCAGCTATTTTGTGCTAGATTCTTTATCACATTTCTTGAAATGGCAGCATGTGTTTCTGACATACCCTACGTATTTGTGTAACAGCAAGGAAGGTGGCATAGTTCAACAATTATTGGAAAGCTTTCTCTGTAGTTCCTCTATGCATTTGGCAATATTTTTTTCCCATTTCATATAACATTTACAACTGGCTGCACTGATTCCATAAACCTAGATAATATAGTAACCTTGACATAAAGCAAAGAGAAAAAAAATGCTCTTGCAATAAATATTACCAAAAAGAAATGGCTAACAATGAGTTAGGGTCACTAAACTGTGAGTTAAGATAGGTCGGCAGCTGAAAGCAGAGCATGCTGGGGAGTAGGCAGTCAGTTGTTCAGTCATCCATCACACTTTGCTCACCACTTCCCCTCCTCTAACTACATTTCCTCAGCGTCATTACCCTGAATGCACCCATTCTCACTCGTGTCCTGAAAGATCCTTGAATTCTATTAATTTTTTTTTTATCTTTTCATTACTAATGAGGATTAATTTGACCTGAAGAAGTTCCTTAGGACTTTTATAAGAAATACAATAATCATGTGTGTGGAACCCATAGGAGCTTGGCTGACGGTAGAGTGCCTCAACACACTGGTTGCTTCTTCATGGTTCCTTCTCCCAAAAGGTTACATCTGACAATTTTGAACTGATGTGCTCTAGTCAGGAGCACATAAATCTGGCTGCAAATATGAGCTGTCTTTCTCCTGAAATGTTCCGAAGAAACAAAATAAATTATCAGTGATGCTGGTGCTTGCTTTAAATGGATTGCTTTTATGTAGAAATTACAAATCCTCGATCTGTTTGGGTATTTTGGTTTTATTTTTCCCAGTGATACATCAGAGATATGAACCAAGGGCATTACGTGTTTTGATTAAAGCTGTTGTTTGGCTTACAGGTTTTTTTCTTGTTTGCTAGGGTGCAAATGTATATGGAGTTATGGACCATGTAATTTAGAAAACATCTTCAAGTTAACAAATTACTCTGTATGAATTTTAAAAAAAGTTGGAAAATTGCCTAATTTTTAATCAAGGAGTATCCATGCTGATTATTATTTACATGGATACGTATCGATGCTTTATATTAATTAACTTTCCCATGCTCTGCTATGGAACTTTTTTCAGGAGAGGCTAAAGCCCTTGATTACAAAGCAGAAGACTTTAAGATGATTTATGACATTTCTTTTGAAGTCAGTAACATGAAACTTCATAATATTTAATAGGAAATTAGTGTAATCCTATGAGCTGCTGAACGCTCGGCAGTTTTCAGAAACATTTGTGGTCACCAACTACAAAAAAAAGTTCTGTCCCAAAATTAATTGCTCAAATTTCTCATTGACACATTTGTTGTGAAATCAAGTCAGATGCAGCAAAATATCTCAGCATTTTTTTAAACTGTCCTTATATTTATATTCCTGTTACCTTCAGTGTCACTGACAAAAGTGAAGCCCATGCATAGATATTTGCGAAAACTAGTCTTTCAACTTGGAAAAAGGTAAGAAACAAGAAAAAAGAAAGGAGGGAGCAAGTTAATGATGAGATGGAACCAAAACACCTGTAAGAGAGATGCATATAAACAGAGATATTGTAACACCAGGCATATATTTCTCACAAAGTGGCCTGCATGCCTCTGTAATGGGGATAGCTAGAAATAGCATCAGCACATGATATCTGCATCCCAAATGGTCTTCTCAGAAAAACATTCTTTTCATGTCAGAAAGCCAGCTTGTAACTTAAGCATTACATTTAATGTAGCATACCAACATGAACATTAGAAAATTCAGTGGCCAATATGAGGTATTTGGAAGAATTAATGAAAGTTTCCTGCAGAAGAAAAGACAATGAAATTTTAAAGCTTAGCGTTTAACCACAGTTTACTCCTCTGGATGTCACAGGCTTGCATCAATCTAAATTTAAAGCAGCATTTCAAACCAAAAAATGTTTTGGAGATTTCACTTAAATAATACACTGTCGACACGCACAATGAACCTGTGCCATTAAAGATTACTCCTCCTTTAAATGAAAAATCAGACAAGGACTTACTCATTTTTCCTCTCTGGAAATGCAGTAATGATAATATTGCTAATACATTGCTATTAGTAAATATAATTCTCTATAGCAATAGTTATTATGAAGGTATTAATAATAAACTTCACTAAATTTATATCCTTTTGGGGGTTTCACCAGGAATTTCAGGAGGCATAACTCTGCTTCAATGAAAATATTTAGTGTTTTTCTTCCAGAGGTCTCATCCTTGCAGTATTATCCATTCATCTCAGTGGCTGCTTGCTTTTTTTCTGTGGATTGTTGCAAGTGAAAGACTTGGTTCAATTTGGTAATATCTGTGTTTGAGCACTTATACTCGAAGAAGCATCACATTTCTGAAAAGGTCCTATCTAATAAATCTGCTTTTAAGAAACAAAGGAAAATTAATACTAACCAAAACCAGAGTTTCATTTATAGCAATCCAGTATTTCTACTAGTTTTTCTGTCTCAAAAATAATCTTACTGAAAAATGGCTATGCCCAGATGTAGAGAGTACATATTCACACAAACACACCCACACACAAAAAGAACCCCAAAACACAAAAAATACCCCCCTACACTTTTCCTTATCTGACTGTTTGACTCCTAATGATATAAACGAGTTATTTTTCCTGGTATAATAAAATGTACTCATCCCATTTATAAGTATTTTTCATCTGAAAAGTTCTGAACTCACTCTTTCAAAGAACTTGCAAATTTGTCACTGAAGAAGTCAGTATTTAGTAATTTGTGCCTTGACAAAGCAGATTATAATTTTTAGCTATAATACTTGTCTTTACAGCTTGCTAACTGCTTGAACCAGATTGCCAAACAAGTTTTGCATGTTCTACTGTTACAAAGGGAGAACAATTTTCTGTGTTGTTGCAGATCATAAAACTGAAAAGACAGACAGAGGTTACAGTGTAGCATTGCCACAACTACAGTTATAGCAACTTGAAAATAAGAGATATGTTGTTAATCTCAGAACTAATTATTGGGAAGAAAAAAAAAAAAAGGCAAAACAAACAGTGCTTGCAAATATTTATTTTAATTCTTCATAGGCATTTTCCTAAATCATGTTATTAACAAGTTACAAATATTTCCCTTTTTTCTTTCTTCCTCGTTGAGGAATGACTGTCTTTTCTACAAATCTGTGTATGCACATGTGAACAAAATATTCGCAAATATTCATTACTCAACACTTGCTATTATTATTCCCTATTATCATTCAAGATTTTTATGTACCTTCTTAAAAATCTTTGGCTACTTTTCCTGGAAGAAGAACAATACTTTATCATGTGGGAGCCTAGCAGACATCACAGAGAGCAAAAAGTTATCGCAAACTCTTTCAGAAGACCTAGGCTATTTAGTAGTCCTTATGAACACAGGGTATATTCTATGCAACTCAAATAATTACATTTTTTGGATTATGTATTCACTGAAAAATTCAGCCAACTTCAGTTAAGATTAATATTGTCATTTGGATTTCTCTATCTTCTACAAATTGCCCTTCATATTAATGTTCATACGATATCCCATTTTCACCCTGCACATCATCTTACAGTTTATTTGTTTTTTTCCAGAATAATATTACAACTAACTCAACTTGGAAATGATTCCTTATATATTGTTACAGGCTATAATATGTAATTTCAGAGAAAGCACAAGATACATGCTTCTTCCTAGTTGCTTCTTTATCATATTCCTTTCTGGTCTTAATTTTGCACTGTATAATTAAACTTCAAATTGAAAATAGCCTGCTACCTTTGATGTTTCCATGGATCACTCACTGTGAATTATGGATCATGAGTGAATCATGAGTGGAACATAAAATCTCATCTACATATTCAGAAGATATGTAATAAGATGTATAAATCTGGATGTATTTATAACTTGGAAGTGTCCTGAGAAGTCATCATACTTAGGTCATCGTTAATAACATTGTAGGATTATTTCCAAATGCATTTGCTATTTAACAAATATGTATCATTAAGCTTAAAATGTACTTTATAGAAAAATATTTCTAAAACATTATTTTATCATTATTTTCATTATAATTGTATTTGAATAATATCCAATAAAATGCATATGGTGACTTTCAGTGGTAAAAATTAGAAGCTTAAGAGTAGGAATTTCCCAAATTCCTTTACAGTCCATAAATTAGATCAGATCTGAAGAACTGTGTAAGGTAAATATATGTGAATGATCTTTAGTTCACAACATACTGGGGGAAGGGGAAGAGGAAGTGAAGGGGGAAGAGGGAAGACGGAGGGGAAGGGAAAGGGAAAAGGAAAGAGGAGGTGGAAGGGAACTCATTTGTGTTTCAAAGATATCATACAAAACGAGAACTGAGCATTCTCAGCTTCTGGCACTTAGAGTGTAAGTGCAATGGTAGTATATTAATGGGATCATATCAGGTACCAGGTACAGAATTTGCATTTTTTCCAGTATTTTGCAAAAGGGAAGACTGAGAAACTGGGGTGGGGAATGGTGGGTGGGTGGTTTGTGGTTTACTTTTCCTGTTTTCAGACAAGTGAAAAAATAGCGTGTATGTATATTGAGAAAATCTGTTTAATAATAAAATGGTATGTAAAGGTAACATGGAATATTTTTCTTCCAGGTCAAAAAGACTAAAAGCAATATAAACCATTAAACCATTAAATGGCTAGGAACATGAAGAAAAAAACAAAACTAGAATAATAAAAGCCTTGATCAACAAGAGTAACACGATTTATGTGATGTTTTCCATCTTTCAATGCATTTCTGTATTTCAGCTGTGCCTGGATCAATAACCTTTATTAGACAAGTGTACTCTTCACTGGGTAAAAAACTGGCTGGATGGCTGTGCCCAGAGAGTTGTGATTAATGGGGTGAAATCTGGTTGGCG
>KZ505647.1:2819785-2830831 GCA_002844005.1 Limosa lapponica baueri | reverse complement strand
ATCCCTGGAGGTATTTAAGAAACGTGTAGATGTGGCACTTCAGGGCATGGTCTAGTGCCCGGGGGATTGTTGGGTGTGGTGACGGGTGTGGTGATTGTTGTGGTGATGGGGTGTTGGCGTTTTTTTGTTTTGGTTTGTTTTGTTTTTTTTTATGGTTGGACTCGATGATCTCAAAGGTCCCTTCCAACCATGAAGATTCTGTGATTCTGTGATTATTACACCCTAGCAGAAGCAGAACCTTTGGAGACAACCTAGTGAACAGGTCCAGAATTCTGAAAGTGTCCCACAGGTTCAGATCAGAACATTTTTGAATTTTCCAATTTGCTTAAACTTTAGACAACACAGATTTGAATGCTTTTTAAAAATAATAATCTTTGGGAAAATATTTCCTGATTAATTGATAATCTAAGAATGAGTTCTAATCTCGTCTCTCCTTGGTCTTTTTTCCTTGCCTTTCATAGCAAAATACACATGCCTGAGAATAGTACTCTATCTGATAAAACTGAAAAAGAAATCAGATAAATTTTTTTAATCCATACATTATCTGAGTGGATGTCAGTTTATCTTTGCATATTTCCATACCCACCTCACATACTTTTGGCCATCGGAGTTGAATTTGTCATCAAGTTGATGCTTTTAGAATTCCACCTACAATGGAAAGAACTTTACCTGATGGGTCTTTCAAATTTTCAGATGTTTCCTACGAATAGTCACATGCCATTTCTTTTGTGTACTAGATCAATAAATATACTTTCCATGGACTGTAATAAACTAAAACATGATGACTTCCTTTAATGAAGGGGAAAGTATGCCTTCCCCTATGAAAACAATAGTTCATAAAATATGATGAAGTAAGGAGTGAAAGAATCATGAAAAATTAGAAGAGGAAACCTGGGACTCAAGCAGTGGAAAAGGAATATATTATGAGGGAGTTGAGCAAAGGTCTTTATGGCATTTTTGTTTTTCCAGGACTAGAGAGGAAACAACATGTAAATATTTATCTACACACTCCTTTCCCTTGTAGCAGCAGAGGATACATCTCCATAGAGAAGGTCCTCTGAAAATGGGGGGGTGGAGGAGTGGGGGAAATCTATATCAGGTCTGCCCTCATGAACAGGGAATATTTGAGCTCTGCTGCAAAAAGCAACCAAAAGTGGCTTGGTAACCTAGGGCCATCTTATTGCACTTGAAGATAATGTTTGTGTGGCTTTTAAATCAGGAATATTTTCTTACCTAGTGTGAAGAAATAAAACAATCCACTGCTGGCAGAAACCTTATTCTGCACCGAGTAATGACGAGCAACTTACTTCTAATAACTGTGATGCATCAAAAATTCAAAGCAAATTAGTGCCCACTAAAATATAGGTTTCTCATGATTTGTATTAGAGATGCTGCCTAAACATCACACATTTCTGGAGCCCTCTTTCATCTAAGGAGTTATGTTGATATTCTTCAGCCAGAACATATTAAAATAATCCAATGAAATATTCCCCCTTCTGCAAGGATTTAACATGTGTGCCTGTGAGGAGAATATTACTTAGGTTTACTAATAAAAGAATTCTTTTCTTCCCACAGGAGGAACTATGTTTCTTTAGTAAGTTTTAATACATCTTACTGAAAAGCAATTGGTTAGAAAGTTGCTTGATCTAGGCAATATGTATATCTGAACATCTTGTCAGGTAAATTTTTTAGAACATCAGCAGAAATGATCCAGAAGAAATTCTATGATACAAATTTGTTCTTGTCTTAATCCCATATGCCACTTCAGCTCTGTTTCTCTGAGCTTAGGGGTCAAGGGCTTTGCACTCAGGTTACTATTTACATTTGAGTAAGTAAATATGAAAAGCTTCTAAATCACAATGGCAATGGTTTATATAACCTTGCACATTCTTTGAACAGGTATAAACTATGGTGCTGTGTGAAAGACAAGACAATCACTCCCATGTCTACTATCTTTGTGACATGCTATTTGATTTTTAAGGAACGATACATAAAATTAGAACTAGCATTGCACAAAACACTCTTATGCTTTAACATCCATTTTATTCCCAAACTGAAATAAAAATTTCAAGTCTCGGATTTTTCAGCTGAATTAAAACTCTTCAAATAAGTTACTCTGAAATATCTCAAATGTCTTCTGTTGTACAAATAAACAATTTAGGAATATAACTATATGGCATTCCCATGATCTAATTTTTCCTCTTATCTTTTCAAAATAATCACAAACATTTTGTTTCAGATAATTCAATACTATATTGCATTTCATTACCAAACTGTCTTAAAAAAATGCAGCTTTACAGTTTGTTAATTTAGTACAAGCCCAATTGCTGGACTGTGTTGCTCATTATTGTATATGCAGTCACGTAACACACATTGGACCTCACTCTGAGATGAATTGCCCCATCACGTGCTGGGTGGTGCAGTCCTTCTGCAAGTCCAGCCCATAGGAGAGAGGGGTTTGTGTTTTTTTTTTGTCAAACTTTTTATATATATATACAAATATAGATGTATATTTTTTTTTGTAACTTTCTACAACAATAAAAATGTGTTAAGCAAAAATGATTATTCAGGCCATCAGCCCCTTACAACCATATTACAACCATCTCTACTATTGACTACATACTCTTCTCACATGAGAATCATACAGTTTCAGGTCACTACCTGAAAGTGTTTTGTTACATATTTTGTTGCTTCAATGAATAATCAGAACAATCCTTACAGTCACGTTGCCTGATTTGGGCGTTGGACTAGATGATCTCCAGGGGTTCCTTCCAACCCCATATCATATCATTCCACACTCCTCAGTGCACTTTGCAGCACTGGAAGTCTATGGAATCCAATAAATTAAAATTAAAGCTCATACTTATGGTTAAATTGTACTGTATCCTTAGATTTTTATTTTTTATTTATGAAGCAGAGATAAGCTTACTGACAAATAAGCCAAGAGTTTAATCAAATTATAAGTTTACTAAAGTGAATATTGCCAGTTTTACTCAAATACTGTAAATCCTCAAAGCTAATCTTTCATATTTTATTTATATTTTATTTTGGGGAAAAGACATGAAACTTTTATAGATAATATCTTTTTAAGGTTGATATAAATAAAAAAGAGATTTTAATGAGTGTCTCCAGGAGCACTTGAGTCATTGAAAGTACACTGTCAAGGGATCTTGATGTTACAAACACCTATGGATAAACATATTTGCATAAATATATAAACATGTTTATATGCTGACTTTAAGCAGGTGAAAAATTTATTTTAACTTGGAACTTTATGAGATTACTAAAATATTTAAAATTAAGCACATATTGCAGGATTAGCACCATGGTGTCTATACCTGGAATGGAGTCCCAGGTAACTATTTTACATATCTCTGATAAGAGCATGACATCATCAATGAAAACTGTCATTCACCACTATGTATATCAATGGCTCTGTTGTAAGTTTTACTACTATCATCTTTTATTTTTTCCAGTGTCACTAGCCAAACTATGACTTTAGAACATTTGGCTATAAAATCAAAGAAGACCTACAGATTCCCCATATGTAGCACATGCCCTGAAGTTCTTTATCAGTAATATAGTTATTTTACTTCAATTCTTTTATTTTACTGCATTTTGCTGGGCAGATGTCCAGGCAAACTAACTAACTAACTGAAAAGTCTTATTTCACTAAAAGTAACGTCATGCTGCTTCTCACTAGCTTTCAAACCTTATGTTCCTTAAATGTTTTATGGCAACAGTTATAGAGTCTTGGTTTCTTATGGATTGAAGAGTTCCTTTAAAAAGAGTCTTTAAAAATCCAGAAGTAAAGCTGCCTTCACTTTGTTTATTTACTTGCTGCTCTGGAAATTACAACAATTTTGATTAGGTAAATAACAACAAATTCAGCTACTTAATTACACACACTCAAAGCTTAGCAATGTCACAATTAGGAGGGATTAATTCTGCCATTTGGGTATATGCCAATATTTAAATCAACTTACAACAGAACTGCTCTTGAAGTTTTCCTGAGATAAATTTTACCTTCACGGACGCAAGATTACTCCCCCTTGTAGGGAAGGCCAAATAGGACACCTGTCTTCTCCTCTTGTTCCAGTCCTACCCTGAAAGCCATTGCAGAGTTCTTGGGAAGTCCTGACATTAAGTTTTATTCTACTATGCAGAATATAACAAGAAGATAGAAGCTAGCACACATCTGCAATCTGAAAGCAGCATGTGTGGGACAGAGGAGCTCATTCTGGTAAAAGAAGAAAAAAATTCAGGCAAGTAATTTCTGTTCCTGGAAAAGCAAAGGAGTCCTCCAGCCCTCCACAGGAGAGCAGTATAAGTAAGGCTGGTACCATGACAAAGTTGTTACTGCCAGTTGATACTGACAGGGAAGTGTTTGGGGATCTTGTTACAAGGGGGCTGAAGTGTATTCAACTTTCAAATCATTCACAGAACAGAAGAAAATATAGATTTCTAGATAAATCCCTAGATTTCTATCAGCTTATAATCAGCTACAGAAGAATGTAAACTTGGTCAATTATTAGACAAAACAGCTATTCTCCCAGTTGTGTTTTCTTAGCTGGTGATGGAAGAAAGGGAATTATGGGTATGAGGCAAGTCATGTAAGATTAGAGGAGATTTACAAGCTAATAGGTAATCTTAGAATTACCAGATATTTTTAATAGTACCAGAACTAGTACAACTGAGTCAGTGTCATTGAAACATAGGAGAATTACAACCCATGCAACGTACAAGAGGAAGATTAAAGAAGAAAATCAAACCTTAACCAGAACAAGCTCAAAATCACTAACCACGGGTGCATATCTCTAACAGGAACATTCTTAGATTTCAGGGTCTCTGGGGAGTAAAATATAATGTATAAGTATAGGGCAACAATAAGGTAGGGTGGCATCACCTTAGATTTGTGGAAAATGGACATCTGAACTCTTCCTCTAGGTTCCTTTGGCACTCAAAAGACAGAGAAGACTTTCTAAAACATGATTCATTTGATGTGTTTCTGACATTTAACTTAGGAAGAGATGAATCAGAAATTCCTGTTTTTATTGACTGACAACAGATGATGTCTAGACAACTGGATCAGATGTAGGTGTCTATGTGGAGGAAGGCTAAACACATGAGTCCTGTCCATATAATCTCTAGTTACTATTGTTAAAAAACTGTAAGGGTAGCACTACTTCCATCAAAGTTTTCTAAAAGTCAAAGGACTGAGAGATAAGTGTTTCAAAGCAGTACACATAGAAAAACAAACAGGGCACATGTTATCATCAGTGGGAAAGTGTTGCAAGAAGTGTTTGAACTACATGAGGAAATCAACGTCTCGTTTCACAATGCAGTCTCCTATTTTAATCACATTCTTTCATTTGGTTGTCTAGTCATAGTACATATTCACCCAAACAAAATGCAGGTAAAATTGCAATGAAAATGCTTAACTGTTTCTTGACAATTAAAAAAATAGCTGCCAAAACTTGTGGAAAAGAAAGGTAAGGTTTCCTTTTGTTTGTATGCACCAATGAAACATGTATTACCTAATAAAGCTGCAGTTGTTTGTGCTCTTTGACATATGTCATCTAAATAGAATACCACTGTTAGATGAAAAGGTTCTGACTGATCAGAACTTCTTTTTATGGTATATATGTTTATCTACATATGTCATATGCGATCTCTGCAAAAATCTTCAAAACCAGTGACTCAAAAGAGTGTCTAAAGTAATCATAAAAGATAATTTAAAACCATCTCATACTTTGATTTCTGTAGATCCCCTGGCATCAGCATAAAACTGTCACTATGTCCCTGGTCCACTTACTTTTGTTAATTACTATAGATGTACAAATCTTTATGAATCACAGTAAAAATCTCAGCTGTTGCCATTTGATACTGGCTTAGAATATCTTCTAAATGTATCAGTACAACTCTGTTTCCCTTGAATATACCCTTCAAAATAAACAAGGGAGTAGTTCTTAGACATTCCAAAACAATGGACCAGTAAAATTCTATAATAAGTTCTTTGTAAAGTGCTGGGTTTATTATTTCATTTGAAGTACTGGTGTGACTACAATGGTATACACAGACTTTTCCTTCCCCACAGTACTTCTCTGGTATCTGCTTAAATATCTCATGATTCCAAGTTGTGTTAGACCATTGTTTCACTACCTTTGAATTACGAGACACACACCACAAATACAACCATTGTATGATCCAGTGATATGAAAAAACTATATGGGAACCAATCCAACATTATTAGTACACACAAAATAAGCATTCTTTCGTCAAAGTTCTACGAGCTCAATGAACATATCAAAGGCTTAAGTTTGTCCCTTGATATCTTTATCAAACAAACTCAAAGTTTTAGCCCCTTAGAAAATGTATTTTATGATGCATGTTATTTATTATTGTTTAACTTTGACCCATTACTTGAAACTAAGCGGAAGAGAAAAAAGAATATTCTTTGCAAAGCTGTCAATACTGATTGCTTTTACTTATAGAAATCCCTGGCTATAAAACCAAATGAAGATTAAGACAAAAGCAAAGCCTTAAACAGGAGAAGAGCACTTAAGCAATGTTCATTATGTAATCCATGTTGCCTACTTGTATGCAAATAAGAACTGTTTTGGTAAAGGGCTTTAGCTAATTAAATTTAAGTTACCACAAATATTTCTATGATATGCATCCAATCATTACTAATAACCTATGGTTTAGATACCAGAAGAGCTTGGTAGAAAGCACAGTGGGAATTCTTTGTCACGTAATGTCTGTCTGACAATTATTGAAAATTAACATAAGCGTACAATAAAAGAAAAAACCCCTTATTTCTCTCAGTGGCAGCATGTCCTTGACTTTGAGACTGGCTTCCTGAGTGTGGCTCAGTGGATCTCAAAAAAACCTATGTTTTTAGAAAACTTGACAAAACTGGATCCCCAAAAGGTACTGAATATTTAACAATTAGATCTTATCTGTTCAGCCAAACATGACAAGTTGCAGAGTAAAAAAACCAGCTTGCTCCTATAGGGCGACAAACCTGTTTGAAGAAAATGTATAAAGCCATCTACAACAGATCTGCTTTTTTCATCTTTCTTCCCATGACCATTTTAAAGAGTGTTTTCTAAACATTAGGGAAGGCCTCTGTTTAAAACAGCCATTGCTACGGCAGAACACTCTGCCCTCCAAGGCACAGGTCTACTAAAACCCAAAGCCTCCCAAGTGGCTTTATTACCCTTCAGAGGCTTTATCAGGCACTTAGGTCTTCTTTTTAAAAACTGAACTACTGTAAATTTATAATATTTTTGTTGCTGTTGATACCTCTTTTTTGTACTTATCTCCACTTGCTAGTAAGATTCAAAATGCTGTTCTTGTGTCACCTCATTATGACTTCTTTTCCTTTATCTGCGAGTCTCAAATTAACTTGACATAGATGTTTTACATGTATTTTAGGATAAATGTGAAGTATTCCCTCATGCCCATGAGGCATTCAGAAAGTTGATAAGTTCTGCTTTCAAGGACACTCTAAATGAGGTTATTAAAATTCAACACTTTGCATATTCTGATGGCAAAAATTGCTTGTCCCTGACAACAAAGGACATAGGTCACTTTAAGAAAGTTTTTCAATCTCCTTCTCCATGGCCACTGAAATCTTTGTGCCAGTATTTGTACAACCAAGATAAGAAAATGTTACCAAGGAGGATGAAAAGTGTAGGAGCCCAGGTCCCGTCCAAAGTAAAAATCCATAACCATCTGTTGTTTGTGTTACATGGATTTTGCAACTGTCATTTCCACTGTGCACGCCATTTCATCTTCACAGCAACATCACCAAAACACCCACTGAGATAAAATCACAAATATTTTGAACATACCATATGATATGTTATTTTCCAAATTAATATTTGACAAAGTCTAAATGAGAACTTGTCTATAGTTTACTTCTCTGTTGTCACCTGAAAAATCCTTAAAGGTTTTGCTACTGTTTGGAAATACTTAACCTCAAGCTTGAATAACTTAAGAAATACAGAAGAGCTATTAAATGCTGCATTTTTTGATTACAAGCATGTTTTAAAAAATGGTAATGGCCACTACTTACACTTATATAACACCTTTCTGCAAAAGGGGTCCAAATGTCCTTTTTAAATTATTTACTTAGAAATAACATTTAAAATTTAAATTGACCTTTCTTTTTTGAGCTTCAGAACAGCAAGACTATCCTACATTTCACAGCTGGATATGGCTTGAAGGATTTATCATCTCTCAAGCTAATCTCTGTAACCCAGTGTCACACCCAAAAAGTTATTTTGGAAAAAACAAACAACCAAACAAACAAAACAAAGAAACAAAAACCCCAATCTGAAATTGTCCTTTGAAAAATGACAGAAAACGAATTAAAGACAAGTGAGTAAACCAACTGCTTTTTCCCTTAGGAAATTTAGAACTCAAGGTCAGCTGTGCCTGAAATCACCGGACCTGTCACATGGCTTTCATAGCTGCCATGAAGGCTCCTATCAAACCTACACTGAAAGCAATGAAAACATTTTTAATGGAAACAGATCAAGCTCCGATAAGAAGCTCCCTAATCACCTTTGGCTGTTAACACTGCACAAAGTGAGAGGTGGTTTTGAAAAATAGAAGAATGAACTGAGAGAACTTGAGGTCAAACAAATTTGAGCTTTTTCTTGAATTCCTTAATGCTTGTGTGTGTTAGAGCATAAACATGGCTCTATGAGTATATGAATACATATATAGTCTATGTATATAAGAATACATACACGCACACGCATTTTATAGACATACGTGTTCATACACATACAGAAACACAGGTTGCCCTGTCAGGATAACTCAACTAATTCCATTTTATCCCAGCTCCTGTCCTCCAGTAACGAAAGTTTGGTGGTCTCAGTCACAGTCCCTTGGGTGTAGGAGTCCATCACAAAGCCATCACCCTTAATTTAATACAATTGACAGTCTCTGCTCAAGAGAGGCAGAAGAAGGAGTTGCCATGGAGACTGAACTATTGCTCTTCTCCAGAGGATGCTTTTTTCAAGGCACAGAGGCTGTGCAACACCTGTAACCTTGATCACATCACAGGATCTCACTTTTTGGGATAGCTTTTTAGTAAACTTTAATAAACATCCAGGAGATAAGGGGGGCAAAAACGAGAGAGCTTAAGTAAACAAACAAACAAAAAATAAACAAAAAGACAACAAAAAATAATGTGAAAGTGCATATTGTGCCAGACTGAGAGAGGAAAAGAGTTTCATATTGATTTGATTTATCAGATTTGTCACCTCTGCTTAGTGCTTTCCTAACGGAGTGAATGGTGTGCTTGACCTATTTGCTGGAATTAACCAGGACTGCAGGAGACCATATGGATTGCCAGATGGTCTGCTATAATTTAATGCCATTTATTCTAAGTATGAAGTAAGTGATAAACATAATTAACATTCTTTTAGCTCCTTACTGGATGCCTTTTATTAGTTTCTTTTTTTTTTTTTTCCTCAGGCATTGAAAGGTAAGTTAATACCTTGTTACTGAAACACAGATGCCAGCTAATTACTGCAAGAGGCTGCTGCCTCCAAAGCAAAGAGTGTCTGCACAGACTCTAACTTATTCACTGACCCTACTGTGATGATTAATAGGTTGAATGCTGAGCTCTAATGAAGATGACAGATCTTAGATGTTTTCAGGTTACCTTAATTAGTAGTATGATGAACAGAGTGTTCATCACAGACGTACGTATCACACTTCATAGTAAACATTACATCTTGTACTCATGTTCTGAACGTGTATTTCACATTACAGCACATCAAATGCTAAGGAATCAAACCACCTTCAGACAGTAAAAACAATGGAGTGATTTCCTTCAGAAATGTTTTTCCTGATTGCTATTTCATATTCTGCCAGTGATTGTCTAAATGGCCTATTTTTTAGGAAGTGATTCTAGAGGAGCTATGGCTTCAAAGAGTGTTTACATCAGGCAGGGTCGTCATTCTCAGCATTTTAAAACCATGAGTCTGTAACAAGATAGCCAAACAACTTTGACTACTCTTCCTGTGCTCATAAACTTCATGGTGACTGAGGTAGGTGTTAGCAGAATTAATTGTAAACCATTTTGTAATTTTTCATGTCAATGTACAGGTGAAGTTAGTATGCTGGTACTCAGAACAGTAAAAGAAGTATTAGAGAAATGGTAGAAGTACTGAATGCTTTGTATTTTGCATTAAAAGTTGTGCACATTGAACCTCACAGGTAAAAATGACCACAGCTAAACGTCTTGTGACGTCTTGTGATTTGCATCTGTACTTGGGTGAACTTTGAGATGACAGAAACAGCATAAATTAAATGTTATTCAAAGATTAAAACAAAAGAACAGCACTTGCACTATAAAGCAAATCTGCCCTTAGAAAACAGAACCTAAATTAGAAAACGTGGTGAAAAAAGAGTCCAGGTCAAAAGTTACAGCATAGGGAAAGCCAAAACAAACTCCAGCTTTTCAAAAATTGGGCTCTTCCCTTGTTCCAGATGGGTCCAGCACTTGTTCAAGATCCTGCACATGTACACTACACAGTGCAAGTGCTCATGTGTCCTTAAGAAGCAACTACATTAAAGGGGACCTGAATGTGATGGGAGATGCCTCCTCTTTTACTCCACTCTTGATTGCATTAGTTCAAGTTACTTCTTCACTTGGTGAATTCTGGTGAATCAATTGGTTGTTGTTGCTCGTCCTATAAAATCCTTTATGATTCTCTACTAGTATATGAATAATTTATGAATCTCTACTAGTATATTAATATAAATGGGTTCAAAATATCTGAACAGCAAGCTTTTGTTGATATTGACACTACTTGTCAAGACGTCTTTATAAGGTCTTCGTCTCTGCCAGCATCTGAAAAAAGGATCCATTTTTCTATCCCATTAACTGAAAAATATTTTCACTGAATTGAATTTCACTGAATTTTTTTTAGAGTTGGAAGGGACCATATCGATCATCTAGTCCAACTCCCCTGCTGAAGCAGGATTGCTTAGAGCATGTTACTCAGGACTGCATCCAGG
>KZ505647.1:2808040-2819320 GCA_002844005.1 Limosa lapponica baueri | reverse complement strand
CAGCCCAGGATTCCATTGGCCTTCCTGGCCACAAGAGCACACTGCTTGCTCATTGTCATTTTGCTGTCTACCAGGACTCCCAGATCTTTCTCTTCGGAGCTTGGCTCCAGCAGGTCCACGCCTAACCTGTATTGGTGCCTGGCATTCTTATTCCCCAGGTGTAGCACCTTACATTTTTCCCTGTTGAACCTCATGAGGTTCTTCCTTGCCCAGCTCTCCAGCCTGTCCAGGTCTCTGTGGATGGCAGCACGGCTATATTTACCTGAGGTGCTTAAGTTAATCCTGCTGGCTGAAGGTTCATTTTTTATAGTCAGGGAGGAAAAATGGGTACTTAGAGACAGTAACTGAGATAGCATGAATTCCTCTCAATAGGCACTTACCTCTCTTCCCTGACTGCAAAAGGATCTAGGATCATTCAGGTGTCAAAACTTACACAGGTTGAAATCAGAGATAAAAAATTACCATGTTAAAAACAAGACTTCTTCCTTCCTTCCATGGGTTGTTTACTGGACCTGATAATACCATGCTTCGCTATTACACAGATACCACTTCTGAAAAATATTTAAGTGATGCTCTTCAGGATCATAGATGTTGAATCTCAATGTGATATTGGCATAATGTTTTCAGTTTCTATGTATATACATTTATACATATGTACATATACATACAGATATATATAAATGTATGCATTCAATTGCTCCATCATTGCAAATAGTCTGAGATGTTCCAACTGGTTACCTCATAACATCCAAAGAAAGGGCAATGCCAAATCTATTGACTGAAATAACCTCTTATTCACGCCTCTGGACTGCCTGAAAAAGTATTTTGCCTAAGTAGCACCCAGCTCCCACCAATACTTAACAAAAAGTATTCTGAAAGAATGAAGAAATCAAGCAGAATTTAACAGCTAGGCTTTGCAGTTGATAGACACAAAACCTGCCAAAGCAGGTTTGACACTTAGTACTTAAACATGGCTTTATACTTTAAAATCCTTTTTCATCTGTCTTGTTCTTCACTTGCTTGTTCACAAGAAAAAAGACATCAGAAAATTTATGTTCACTGTTCATTTTAGTCCCAAGAATAAGATTGTCTGTATCTTAGCTGTCATACAGATGGCATGTATGAAACAAGGCTCTTGGTCTAAATGGAATGTAGGATTTTATTTTAGGACGAGGAGGGACAAGATGTAAAAACCCTGTCTACAGAGAAATACCTGTGCCTGACTAATGAGCCCTCATTGCCATAATAATTTTCCATTTAAGCTCCATCATCTGATCTATTGAGAGATCTCACCGAGGAAATGAAAACGGAGAAAATGCATCGCCAGTCCCAGGAGTACTTACTTGGGCATTGCTTTGTTGGAAAATGTGACTCTTAGAAACTGTGAATTTCGGGCAAAATTGCAAAATAGAATTAGGTAGAGGAACAAACAAAAGGCCCTAAGGGGAAAACAAAAAGGAAGAGAATATAAAATGTTTTAAAAGAGAAAGTAAGCAGGGCTTTAATGATGATGTGGCTAGCAGAACTCTCTGATAAAGTATGATACAAAAAGAAGCATGTATTTTGGTAAATTCTTTAGGTAATAATGATAAAATTAGGTAGCAATTAACTTTAAATGCTTTAAGATCATCAGGAAAAAAACAAAACAAAACAAAACAAATCAAACCCAAACGATGATATTTGCAAATGTCATAAATGTCTTACCTCCTGCATACATGACAGCCAACATTATCGATGATATCCAAGCTATCTCACTATATGATGTGTGGAAGATTTCTTGTATTTCTTTGAAGAATACTGTGATGGCTTTGGGGAATGCATAGGAAAATCCAATGGAGATAAAAGCCCCAAAGACGACAACCCATCCCCAACCTCCATCTGGAGGTGGGTACTGTGGCGCTCCCGTTGCTGGTGGCATTTTTGGTCTCTGTCTCTTCTCCAACTAGGCTGAAAAAGAAGAGAAGAAACAAGGTTTCAAACAGTTTTCCTCTTTTCTTTGTCAAACTGCAGAATTCAGTCATCACCTGCAGGGATTATAAAGAATCCTTAGAGGAGAGAATAATTTCCAGCTTTCATGGGACCATGGAATGTGAGTACCTGTTTTCAGAAGGAAAATCTGTTCTGCCAAAACACTTGTGGCAAGAATATTTGCAATACCTTATTCAGTATGTGACAACTGTTACAAATCACTTGTCTCAGTCACTGAAGTTGTATTTGCAATTAGTCACGTATTAGAAAGTGACGTGTTTGTGTGGGTTAATTTACGTAGCTCTACTATCTACAGTGTAGACTTAGCACAGGAATGAAACATAAGAAAAAAACCTGGAAATTGGACTTACAGGAAACAATGGAAAAAAGTTACAGTAAATTATCACCAAATGCCATTGTGTTAGCAAGATTTACCAGTCCCTCAGCAAAATCATCTGGAATGACAGCAAGGGACAGATACATTACACATTTTTTTATCATATGCTGTCATATCCAGTTTTTGACCATTGTTGATATCTCTTACTTATCTCATGAGAACACCTAAGAAGTGGGTTCTAAGCAGAGATTTAAAAATCTCTGTGTATCCATAAAATAAATACAAAAATATTACAATTCCATATTGTATTCTTATTTTTAAAATTTTCATATTAGTTGATGTTGATATTACTTGCAGGAACAAGGTGGAGCTTGATGGTACTAATTTTGCTCTGTTTCCAAATGTTAGAAGACATCAGGAAAAGTTTTACTACCATCACAAAATTTCTACAGCTATTCTCTAATTTAGAATTTACCATAATAGACACTACCAGAGTTATAGAAGTTCTGAGAGGTACAGCGAACACATTCAGGCAGCTCAAGACATCATAAGTAATCCACATAAAACTCCTAAGGCCTGAAATAAATTTCATACTGTTACTAACATCCTGATATCTAAAAACTTAAGCTTTCTACATTCTGCCTAACCTTTTTAGACAACATGTAGTACCAAGAATCCATTTTGTAATTCCGAGATTTTTCCACTACAAAATCCCTTTATTATTAAACACAGAGCTGGGGTCCACTGTGTTTTCTTCTGTGTAATTCAGCACACACAAGCAGTATGAACTGAAAATTCCTCCTTCCTCCCTGTTTCTTTCTTGGGCATTTAGGAAATTTATTACTCTCGATTGGTCTCCTGCCATATCAGTATCAAAAGCTGTGGATGATAACAGTGTGTAGGTTGTTGTTATGCTTATGATTACCAGCAAGTCTCTATGTGATTTCTTCCGTGCCACTTATGGCATATTCCAATTTCTCGCAGCAAACTGCATTAGCAGTGGCAGTGATAAGATTACCTTAACAAAAACTAAAAAACGGACTGTGCCAGTTTATATTAATCTCTTGGGATAGTGCCCAGAGTACTTTCGGGTAAATATCATGTAGAATAGCATGCAAAACATGCCGCAAAACTAGCAAAGTGTTGTTTTTAAGGTTATCTATCACTAGGCTAGCCCTGTGATAGAAACCCACTGTACTTTTGATTCTCCACTTTACTGTAGGTGATTGTAGACATCACTCTGATATTGGCAGACCTCTGGGGGGAAGCTAAATCTACCACTGAAACATCTGGCTTCTATGCAAGGTTGCAAAAGCCCAGGTAGTTTGGCTTCTGCATCATATACAGACTTGCTGCTGGCAGCAATAGACATCTATTGCTCTGTATGCAGAGCATACAAATCTTTTTATACGTATGTTCAGAAAGAACCTCTGGCATACACTTTGTTTCTGTTTATCCTACTCTCAGCTTAACATTAGTCCACTGACACAGATCAGTGAGGAAAACCAGGGCCTGCCACTAGAAGTTGGACAATCAGAGACCGTTCTGGTTGCCGAGACTTAACTTTGGCAAAGCAGTGTAATACCAGTTTGTTTTTGCTAAATCAGGACACATTAGAAGGAAGAGTATCTCAGAAAGCCCATAGTAACTTATAACACATATAGTGATGATCGACTGCCTTCAAAAGCACAAAACCTCAAATTGGCATGAAAAGCAGAACTCTTGTTTCTGTGAAATGAGTGACAGTAAACAACTGAGTTTGCTATCTGTCCCAGAAAGCTGTTGTTCCGCTCATCTGAGAAAACTTTTGGTCATTTCCTAAAAAAGGTTAACTATTGTTTTCTTACACTTCAAAGGTTTGAGCATATTTGTTTTCACATTTCATATGCATATGACAACACTTCTATCTCTATTATAAATTTTAGTAATGCCACACAACATGAAGGCATAGCTCTCCATAAAAATGGAAAGGCATTATCAATTTTTTGAGGAAGCACTCCTTTTCCTAAAAATAATACACAACTACTTTGAAAAATCACTGTCACTACACTAATCAGAACGCTGGAGGTTCCCGAAAGTCACTAAGGCATCTTGGTGCTTTGGAAAGATCCCATTATATCCACCCCTTTAGGGCAGCAGAACAGGCTCTGGCAGTTCAGTGCTTTCCTCCCTTCAAAGCCTTCACAGTAAACTAAAGGGGGCATTAAGGAGAGGAGCAAAAGGACATTGGCTGCTCCTATGCCTCGGCCTAGAGGGAGACTGCTGCAAAGCCCGCTGCCTGGCCAGCTTGTAGCGCTGCTGCAGGGAAAGGCTCTCTGCTAACCTACGCTAGACATTCCACTGTCACAAAGAGCCTGGATCATTGTATCCCACACCTCCTGTTTATCCCACAGAGTAGAGTTAATAATAGCTTCCCTGATGTTCCTTTATGATCGTGATAGCCAATTTTAGCTCCGGTTAATCAAAGGCGAAAAGGAAAAAAATAATAAATACATGTTTGCACCAAGAGAAAAAAGTATTCGTTTTGTCAGAAACGTTAAATCCAACATCTCAAACATCCCATACCTGCTCAGGAGTTAAAGCAACTTTCTTCTGTAATATCTGCACTTAATATCCCTGAAACTGAACTCCTCCTAAAGCAGTCTAGCACATTAATATATCTAGTTCTAATCTAAGCCCAACTAGTAAGATTTGGGTAGTATACATACTACACAGAAAAGTGAGAAGTCCATTAGCAGTCAAAACAAAACAGCATTTTAGATGAGTGGATATAAATATTGACAAGGGAAGAGGCAGAAGCAGGAGGAATAAAGCAGTGACAAACAAAATGACTTTTCAGAGCTCTCAGTTTATTACAGACTGTGAAGAATAAAAAGAAATACAGTACATGTACCAGACAAAAAATAAATAAATAAAGGTCACCACCAGTGTTTTTAGTCAGTCATATGAATTCTATCATGTGCTTAAAGCTAGCAAGCGAGCACTGCTCATACCTATGCTTTTATAGGCAAGCAGTGGGTGAAGAACGTTGTCTGCCCTCTGCCCAGGGAAGCAGCCAGGGAATAGTGACTGAAGCTTGTCCTGAGCGAAGCCAACAATCTCCCTTCTCTCTGTCAGATACAGAGAGAGGTGGCTCAGCCTTTCCATACCCTGAGTCAGACTGTGCGCAAGGATTTTCTCCTAAGCTCTTTCTAGTTCCCCTGTGTAAATCCCATTTATGTAAGCAGTGAACATAGCTTACTGTAGTAAGAGCTATATGTGTCTGCTAACAAATAATAGGAGAGGAACAGGGCAAGAGGACACTTTTAAAACATCTGCTATGCATCATTTTTTATTATATAGGTCTCAGCACATTTGAACTTAATTAGGCAAATGAGAAGTGAATGAAAGAGAGATAGGGAGAGGAGGAGGAAGGAAAGGAGGAAGGAAGGCAAAGGAACAAAAAAAGGGGAAAAAAGAGAGAGAAAGCAGCAAGCAAGTAACAAGGTCAAACTAAGAGCAAATGCTACAGACAAATAATGTATCTTGATATCATGCACTTCAGTCAGTCATGATCAAACTGTTCGGACTGCTCTTGTACCAATGCTTCGTTAATATTCTGCAGTTGCCAGCTGCCAAAATCAGCTATCAATACAACAGCCTGTCAAAGATTCTTCTGAGAAGGGGTTATGTTGTTCTCTTGTTTACAGAGACTCTGATTTTACTGGGAGTTTTAGGTTTGGTTTTTTTGCAACATTACAGTAACTGTTCTGCTTGCGTTTTTTCTGCCTTGTCCTCAATGTGCCCTGTCACCACTTGACTCAGCAGCCATTTGTTCCAGAGTAAAAGAGCTGGTATGGGAAAAATCTGTCCCCAGTTGCTGCAGGATAGTAGGAATATTTGGCACGTGTGTACTGCATTCCAGTTCCGCAGAGTAAGCCAAGGACTGCAAAGAGCTTTGCAAACTTGAGCAAATTCAGTCTTATAACATCCCTGTGGAGTGATTAAGAAGTATCATCCACTTTTTGACATGGGAAACAAATATAATAACAGGCTAAATAACCTAAGTCTTGTCCCAGTTCAGTGCCATAGCTGGAATGTGGACTAATGTCCAAGCTGTGAGTTATGACTGAGTTTTTAAGTACATGTGTGCTTTGGAAGCTCATTAAGTAGCAAATGCAGATTAATTGTACTGCTTAATACTTGAGTTAGGCGCACAGGTGGGGTACAATATTTGCTTTATAGGTTTGAATAGTCTGCTGCTCTAACTTACCCCTAATGAATGCTAATTACATTGCTGTATTTGAAATAAATGACTTTGTGGTAGCATTAGTAAAATAATGAGCTATAAAGGAGTTATACTCTTATAAAAGATCCTTGCTTAAAAGCTGCAAAAATTTCAATTTTCTTATTTTTATTAACAGCCATTTAATGAGTTCAAAGTGGGATGTCAGGATAGCAGGTATCATCTCATCAAATGGTATTGCCTTACGAACTTTTACAAGCTATTATCATCTTGTGAGCAGTGTTCAATATTGGAAGAAAAAAACCCTCCTGTTAGTTTTGTGAGAAAGTTTTGCTCTGACGAAGGGCCACAAAAATGATCAGAGGGCTGGAGCACCTCTCCTATGAAGACAGGCTGAGAGAGCTGGGGTTGTTCAGCCTGGAGAAGAGAAGGCTCCGGGGAGACCTTATAGTGGCCTTCTAGTACCTAAAGGGTGCCTACAGGAAAGATGGAGAGGGACTCTTCATCAGGGAGTATAGCCATAGAACAAGGAGTAACAGTTATAAATTGAAAGAGGGGAGACTTAGATTAGATACTAGAAAGAAATTCTTTATTGTAAGGGTGGTGAGACACTGGAACAGGTTGCCCAGAGAAGTTGTGGATGCCCCACCACTGGAAGTGTTCAAGGCCAGGTTGGATAGGGCTTGGAACAACCTGGTCTAGTGGGAGGTGTCCCTGCCCATGGCAGGGGGGTTGGAACCAGATGATCTTTAAGGTTCCTTCCAACTCGAACTATTCTATGATTCTATGGCTCGGAATTTTTTCATGGAGAAAGGGAGGATGCAGAAAGACTCTGACTGAAGGGATCAAGAGAGCTTGTTCTCTGCTTTTAGCTCTATGTACCCAGTTCTGGAGCAAAGTATCTCCAAAAGAAGTCTGGTACCCAGCCCTAAAGAACTGCCTAACCATCCTGAAAGAGGAAAACACTCTCCATTTTGTCTGAATGTCTGTATTCAAAGACTGAGAGGTATGGGATAAATGAAACCCAGATCAATAAAAGATACACCCAGGATCTAACTAATGCCTTTTTTCCACTTGGGTCCAACCTGCAGGACAAATGTACTCTGTGTAAGACCAAAACTGCTAAAATGTACTCAGGCTATCTAGCATTTTAGAAAGCTGCTAGTTTTAGTAAAGTTTCTCCATCAGCCTTGAATCAAAGGGCCATGTCATGAATGCTTTCCAGACTTCTATGTGACAATATATATTACATTAAATTGTATTTAAGGGCCTTGTGTTAGGATTTACTATTTTTGCTAAAACTCTAAGCAAGTCTTTTAAAAAAAAATCACAAGCCTTACTTAATTTTAAAGCCTATTTCACTTCAGTCTTTAATAGCACAATATCCAACAATATCAAAAATATATCAAAATATATTACTATAGGTATTTCAAGTATAAAGCTCTTTTTTACTGAGAAAAAAAACGAAACTTTTTTTCTTGAATAGGAGATGAATGAACTAGTTCTTAATAATCACATCTATGAAGCAAACATGGAGTTATTCAACCCATCCATAATTTACAGCTAAGAATCAATATTGTAGTATACTTGTCATCCCACTGAAGCAGTAACAAGACAAGTATGTGCTTGAAGACAGTGGGGGAAAGTAATGGCCCCTCACACATCCAAAGCAGGCATATTAATATCATTCTTCCAAACGCCTAGGAGGTTGGCAGAGGCAGGCTCCGTGGGGGGAAGCAGAAGGGAGGGAAAGGCACATGTTGTAAGATAAAAATAAACAAACAATCCCAATAACTAACTTTCTTCTTAGGGTCTGGCAGTGTAATGGTCTGATTCTTAGTAACAGCATCAGCTGAGCAGATAATTGGATGTAAAAGCAAAAACTGTTTGCTGAGTTAAAGAGGAATGATTGCAGATACGGGTTCCTGATGGCTGTGGGAATAATGAAAGGTCCAATACACTTTTACCAAGAAGACTGGAATAAAGGCACATGCCATGTAATTCCTTGTTCCTGTTTGAGGACTCAAAATAGGATTACTGAGACAGAAGTGAGCCCTGTAAGATATTGTCCTATAAAAAGCAAAAATGTATAAATGATGCTGTGAGAGTGTAATTAAAATCCCATTTTCACTAAGGCCCTACTTCATCACTGTTTAAACAGAGGCTGAGGCCAAAAGCTATTACTAAGGCAGTCACTAGTGTTAGGTTTTTACAGAATTGGAACGCCCATCTGAAAAAAAATACATTGAAACTATATTAGAATTGTTACATTATTGAAATCAGATTTTGAGCACTGCTGAGTCAGTGGTGAGATGACTAATGTAATTTGTCAAAACTAATATTAATGCAGCATTTATAATTAATTGGAGTTTGTTGGGGAAGGTTGTTGGGGTGTTTTTTTTGTTTTTTTTTTAACCTCCTATGTTCTGCTGCCACATTCTCCTGGGAAACCATAATCTGTATTCACAATTACAGTCATGGGCTGGACTTCCATTCATCATGTCTTCTGTTATTACCTTTTTTCATTGACTTTAAGGGAAACCTAAATGACTGGCTTACTCTGGATGACTAAATGCCTAGATGACTAAAGTTAAGTGAAATGAATTCCAACCAAAGTGATTGCAATTCTGTTTTAATTACTTCAAAAAAGCAGTTGATAGAATATCTAGCCTAAAGAGGTTGGCATTCCACCCAAATTGAAGTGCACTGAAATGAAATGTTGATGGCTAAATTGAAAATGCCACTGATCCAGTCTGAAGAATTAATCGGTTTTAACAATACGTTGATTGAAGTTGATGAAAAATTCTGCATACCTGGAAAAAAATAAACCGTCAAACTAATCAACCTTTCAAAAAACTGTAAACCAATAGTCTGTTGTGCCATTATAGAACTAGTTTTAATAAGCTCAGCTAAACACATCCTTTAGAACTCAAAGTGTTGGCTCCCCGCACTGCAAGAATATTGATTCACTTATTAATTCATTTCTAACTACTTGTACCAAACACTTTGAATTCCAGTACTACTCCCTCATATTTGACTATGGTAGTTACAAGCTTTACAACCTGTTGATAAGATTATTTTAGCTCTGTATAGACCAATTTTGAAAGCTTTTTGGTAATATAAGCCTTTTCAGTACATCAGCACACTCATCTTCTTTAAAATTCACAGTGCATGAATGTTATAAAAAAGAAGAATACTCAGGATAACGGAAGTCATGTAAACCTGGAGCTGTATGTTTGGTATATATTTTTAAGAGTTCTGATGTTTAGAAGATGGGGAGTTATATTTTCACTTATTTGTAATATTTTATAAATGGAAGAACTAAGTTTTCAAGTCAGTATTAATGGAGCTGTCTGCACAGCTGCTGCACATTGCTTGAAAAATAAATAGGATTGTCTTTCCAAAGCAGCAGATTTTCCATTATCAATAATAACAGATATTCATTTTAATATCATTCTCTCAATACTAAGCTGCAGAAAAAAATATCAATGATGGGAAAAGCTAGTCTATTCTTAAATTATGCTATTCATTCAGGTTTTCAAAATCAAAATATGCCTCATTTTACATAAATATATAATTTGGAAGCGGTAATATTTAATTCATTTATTGCTGAAGATAATATTCACATCCATCTATCACCTTGGTATTTGACATTATGAAGATGCAATAGATTCCATTTCAAATTCTGCTGACTGTATTTTCTGTAAACTTTAATGAAGTTTCTCTGTGTTCTTGAGATTAGAATCTAACCCCTGGCTGTATTCTCTACTTCAATATTATGGCCCAGTGTACTTTCTGTATATGTCCTAGCACTCGCCTAAATCCTGGCCTGGAAGCATCACCTCACACATACTGGGAAAATATTTTTCTTCTATTCTCGTGCAGCACATGACTCCCATGGGTGGAAATAGTTACTAATGCTTAAGTCTCAGTGATGACTACTTAGATTATGTAATAGGAAGTAAACTGATCTGGATTCTGTTCCTAAAAGCATATGACTGGAAACACATAACAGGCCAAGGCTGGAAAATAACTCCAGACTGCAAAAGCTTATACAGGGTTCACATTTCATTTATTTCTGCCAGTTTGGAAACTGTTAGTAGTTCAGAAATAGTTTCTATATTATTAATAAAATGGAAAAAATTAGGAACACTTCTGATGACATAGAGCCTTTTAAAAGTGTGAACTGGGAAATCTAATGAATTATGAATTTTCTGTTAGCAAAGCTACAGTTAACTTAGGTACTATATAGAAAATTACATAAGTAAGGCAAAAAAGAAGTGGGCAGAACCATCAAAAATTACAATGAGGAAAATAGCTTTTAAAAGAAATTACTTGGGAATCATTGTATCTTGGAAAAGCCAGAATAGTTTCTGTAATTGTAGGTACCCAGTCTGAAAAACTCCCCAGAACTTAGGTCATAAGTAAGAAGCTATTCAGTTAATGTAGATTTGAAAAGCCTTGTGAGAGAGTAGTGAAAGCAAGTAATCTATTTGTATGAAATAAAATTAAAAACATACAGATAATTCAAACTGAAAAATCCAATCGATGCAGCTGTGGCCATAAAGGCTTGATGTGTGAGCTCTTTCTGCCAGTGAAAGTTAAAATGTGAGCCACTGATTCCAAGCACTATACAGCCAAATGATAAATTAATCCAGAAGTCCTTCCAGAATGATTAAAACATATTAGGTTGGTAGAAAGAAAGGAAGAAAGAAAGATAGATAGATAAGAAAGAAGGGAGGGAGGGAGG
>KZ505647.1:2757449-2807970 GCA_002844005.1 Limosa lapponica baueri | reverse complement strand
ACAATCAAACTCATCTACCTTGACAAAATTTAGCAGAGATGAAATCTTTTATGCATTTATAAAAAACTTTTTTAGAACTGAATCAGTGTGGCTTCATAAAATAAAGTGAAAGAATTCTAAAAATGTCAATATTTTTCGCACAGACATAGTCTACCTGAGAGTTTTCTTAAGCTAGAGACATTAATTTTCATTTTATTAATTCATTATCAAAGATAATCCTGGCTCTGAAAAAGGAAAACATGACTGCAAGGTACACTCCTCACTCCAGCTGTCTCCAGTTCCAGACAGACAGATAATCATGCAGATATGCTAACATGGTGCTCGTGTTTGGGGGCCATGCAGGGGCCATCCTTGAAGATGCACTTGCTATTTCTTAAGCACTTGAGGACTGTGCAGGGGAAAGTAACATCTCTAACCACTTAACATTAAAGTAGACAGCAATGTCCAGTGCACTAAACTTTCAGCCTTTCTTATGACAATACTGTAAATATGGTAAAAGACTGTAAAAGAAGATCTGTTCTTGTTTGATAGCCCGTAACTTTGAGCAGACAGCTAAACAAATTATACATTCATTTATAAATGATATATATATTTACATGGAAGAGTTTAGTATTACACAGATACACATCCTCTCTCTTGGTGGCTAAACATGGCCAGTAGAAGCAGAATAGCTACGTTAGTTCCGAATCCCATCGAGGCAACTCAGCTCTACTCAAGTATCATGGCACTGTGCTACATAAAATAAGTACATGTATGATGACTATTTGTCCTGTCTGGAACATGATGATAAAAAATTCATTTGAAGTATGTACCAAAACTAATATAATTTAGGCAATGGCAATGTTTTAGCATAAACAAATATAGGGAAGGAAGAAGTTATGATTGTATTTGATTTCCATGGGAAGGAAGAGGATGTTTATTACAAACTTACTATGTACTTTGTCCAAGTGTTAATGAGGTGACCTGCTGATATATATACAAAACAACTTTAAAGACCAAGAGGTTTAATCAAACCTGATGTGTACTCCTCCACCCATTGTGAGAAATTTGACATGGGGAGATCAAAAAACCTCTCTTGTCTATTATGGAGGACACTTTTTCCTACCATAGTACACAACACCCAAAGAGTATGACATACTGCTGTCTCTCTCAGAGAGTAGTTCTAAAATGCTACAGCTAAAACAATCTTCAACTAATTTGCAACAAATTTTAGAATTCATCAAGGTTTTAATATAAATCATATAGTATATGCATGTATCATTTGCAACTTTTTTATTCTACTATTTACTAAATCCCCATAGAACACCCAGAATATATATGTGAAGCCTGTGGTTCTGCTCTGGCACAGCACCATTGAAAAGTTTAGTGTTTGTCAGTACACTAGAAGAGATGAAGAGATGACCAACCACTGAAGGATGCAGGAGAAGTACTACATAATTCTGAAACCCCTAACTTCTCATGCTGACATCAGGAGTTCCCAAAGAATTTATAAATTTTTTTTTTCTTATTTTTTTTCATAGTTTCCATATTTGAATCTCCCATTATAGATTTTCCATTTAAACCCAGCACTATACATTTATCTTATATAACTTCCTATACATTTTATTTATCTTTATAATAAAGATATTATTAATATTATTATATTAATACTTATTAATCCCCCAGTTTACAGTGGGGAACATAAGTCTTCTGGAACATAAGCCTTTTGACCACAACTTACCAGCTATCTAAGCCTGTTACAAAAGTGCTACTTTCAAATATTAAGACAAGAGGAACTCCTTTTCTTACTACTAATGGATGACGCAAACAGGCCACTGTCCGCATTCCAGACACAAAATGCCAACCTGAAAAGCAACGACTGCTTATTACACAATATGAACTTGCTATTGCAATAGTACTGCATTAGCTGGTGAATTACTCATTTTTGACAGAGAATATGGGGTAGCATTTCTACTGAAAGCCAACTTAAACATAAAACCAAGAGTTTAGCCAAACTTTCTACATGTAAAGTTGTTCATAATGTGTAAAAACATGTACAGCACACTCCACATATCTATTCATTTTGTCTTGGTAACAAGACACGGAAGCAGCAGCGGAGTTTTGTAAATCTCAAGGTTTTTCCTTAAGAAAGCAATACAATGCTGGGATTCACAGCCTAAGAGCGTTAATAGTCCACTGAAGATTACTTTTTCAGTATTCAGACAGTAATAATTTTGGGTACAAAGGACCCAACTCTGGAGTTTATATGTTTTTCTAAAAGCTTTAAGACATCTCTTTTACTCATTTCTACTGAAGTCTTAAACTATTATCCCACCTATGTATAGGTATGTATAGACTGTGCATAGTCTTTTAATTTCACATACAGCCCAAATGACTTCAAAGGGGCTTAGATGGATTTGAACCACAAATCCATATTTCTAATTGCCATTTAGGTAGATCCTTACTCATTCAATAGCTGCAGATGAAACAACAACCATCTTCTGGGATGACTGGATTTAAATAAGAATATTTTTGTCTTTACATGTTCTTCTCCAAACACACTTTTCATTATTTCACTTATCTCTCAAAATATTACTGGATGTACTGCCAGGTGTTCCCGACAGAAGGTTGTACTTGTTTTAATCTGATTCAAGCACAAAATCTGTGTTCTGCTCAACCTTAGTATTATCATTATTCCCTTTTCATGGTATTTTGCATTTCATGTAGTAACATGGAATTTTGGTTTTATTCTTTTTTTTTTCCCCTGTAAGTTATATAGGTTGAGATTCACCTCTTCAGTCAACAAAATGTTTATACTAAGAGACAAAGGTTGGGTAAAATGAACTCTGCCCTAACTGACTCTAAACTAGTCTGTATATCTTTCATTTGCAGAAAGACCAGAAGAGTTTCGTTCTCTTCTCCCTAGCATAATTTACTGATTCAAAAACTGTCTGTGAAATGCCACATATATTTATTGCACCATTTACTTGATAAAAGAAGTATATGATGGAAAAACATACCTAAGTTGCATTCTTGTGGCTGTGCATCTCAGAAAATGGTACAATGTATGTAGGTGGTAGTACCTATGAAATGAAATTGGAATGCACAAATGAAATCTTCATTTGCTCTTTGTGGGGAAATGTGTGATTGGCCCCTGCAGAATAAAGCTGCCTTTTAGAAGATGCACCACTGAAAAACCTTGAAAGTTTAGGAAGTGAAAAAGGACAGTAACAGAATGTACCTGTTCAGGAAACCTGAGCAAATATCAGAGTGCAAAAGGATGAAGCAAATAGTGGTGTTTTCATCTCCAAAATGTGAGTAAAGCTATGACTCATCTTCTTTGCAAAACAAAATAGGACTTTGAGGAGGAGCGCATGAAATGTCATCTAGCTCTGTCTATTTATGAGTTTTTCATTTGGCTCTAGTTTCTATGTTATGCATCAGATCTAAACCAGCCCTGTACAGTTAGCTGCATTCTATAAAGTCATGCATATTTTTGCAGTACATGTACCTTACAAAATAGCTATTATTATTACCTATCATAACTGTGCATATTTTAACTGGTAAATTAACACAAAGTACTATTTAATTTTCCATCAACCTAAGAAAAATCTTAATCTTTTCTAGCACCATCCATAAATAAGACTATTGTAGGATTTTTTATATGCGAGTTCATAGATTTTTCACAATTTTGAATTGAAAACAACACTGTAGTGCAAAGACAATGTATAAACTATGTACATAAATGAATAAATATTTTCTAATGTATTTTTATAATATTTTTCTAAGGTACAGTCCTTCAGTCAAGTTTCTGGAAGAGACAGAGTGGGGATTCCTTACATTACAATCTGTTAATTCAGTAAAACAGCAGAAAAGCAATAGAATAGAATGCAAAAGTCTGATTGTGAATAATAGCAAGCGTTTATGTACTTCTGACATTTCTCACACCCAACATTTGAACGTGCAGGTGGTGGTTTCTAACAAGTGCATTTTTATGCATCTATCTCCTGCAAATTTAAGCATGAGTGCTTACTGAAGTAAGTACAAAAAAAAAAGTCCCACAAAAATAAAAGATTAAACCTCTTTTAAATTGAAGAGGTACTGAAGAGGTGCTGTAATTCTTGAATTTTTCTTAGGTATAAAATAAACAGATTGAAGCTCTGCACTCAGGATACTTGTTTGGTTATACTGAATTTGTACTATTAGAGCAGCCAAACACAGAGATACAATAGAGTCATTAATAAGAGAATTTGACCAAAATTGTGACCAGAAGCACTGTAAGAAAAGAAAACATGAGTAAATAAACAAACCAGAACTCCTATCATATAAAGCTGCATGCCTTCTATGATCCAGAAAAAAACATAAAGCAATCAACTACTTTCAGGCATCTAGGAAAACATTACATGTAAAACAGACACTAAAGCAATACTTTGGTAGACTCAAGGATAAGATTACTCCTTACTTAATGCATAGCACATGTATTTCAGACCAGTGGCTGGATCACCTGCTATAAATTGGGCTTTTTAAATTTATTTTTTTAAATCAAGAGATTACCCTCTTGAATACTACCTCTATCTGCATATTTCATTGCTATGGGTTGCTCCTAAGAAAGTGTTGTAAAAGGCTACTCTAACCACTACCTGAGCATTGAATCACCCACACTCATGCCTTTCAAAGCTTTTATATCACTCCCTGAAATTCACTGTATTTTGGCTTCTGCAGGATGAATACCTCCAAGGTTCATTAGGCAAATACTTTAATACAACTACTCTAGAATTATTTAGGATTTTTAAACCATTATAATAAAAGCATAATGATTTTCAAGTTAACACAGTTTGAAAGAAAAACTTTACAAACAGTATCTTTCTCTAAAAACCTAACAAAGTGAAATACAATATCCTTTTTAAATAATGATTTTATAATGCCAAAAAGTCATTCAAAATTGTGAAAATTACTTAGAAATAGTAATGATGTTGCCGTATTTCACATACGCTATTTATCTACAAGTCTTTATAACGAAGATATGCACAGCTACACATTACCTTAAGAAAATGCTTCCTTTTGTCTGTTAACAGGGCAAAATGTTACTATACAACCTGAGATGGAGTCTTTATCCTTCTCAATTACAAAGAAAGATATATTTTATCAACAAACTACTATCCAAAATAGTATTATTATGCACATTCCAGCACATTACACTTCACAGAAGAATGTGACATACAGATAAATTAAAATATAATAACTGGTTGTAAATTTTTGTTTCTTCTGGATATCCACGCTGAGTACCTGAATGTGAAAAATATGCAGCTTTTCTGAAGTATGATGTTTATTTTACAAATAGGTTGATGTATCCAGGACAGGAAATATGAAGCAAAGAGATGTATTAAGTCTTTCAAGGTGTACATTAGCTCTTTCACCCTGGAGCATACTTCAACTCCAGTATGAGTTGATTTGTACATGTCAAGTTGACTGACAGATTTAATTCCTCCTTTTTTTTTGCAATTCCTTGTTTTTAGTAGTTTCCACTGTATTTATGCTCTCAACTTAATGATGAATTTTTCATGGCTATATTTATTGTATGAGTGTACCAATAACATTAAGTATACACCTGACCATTTTTAACTCCATGCCTGACATGGAAGCATAGTCTTCCAGTCAAGGCAATGACTTAGGTTTCAGGTGACCTGGACCCATTCTCTCATTCTGCATCAAATATCTCTTGTAATTTTAGGCAAGCCTTTCACGTGTCAGGTCAAGATCTTAAGAACACACATACATCCACTTTTATTTCAAACAGAACATATAGGCTCAATAGCTTTTCAAACTGGTTGTTGGTTACAGGTGTCTGTAGCAGAAAGACAGTCACTTCAGGAAAATCTGAAGTCTACATGTCAACCTCCAAAGCAGCAATTTCTCCTTCTCAGGCTAAATTTTGTTAGAACTTGCATTTTCAGCAGTCAAGGAATAAGAGATTATCGCCTCCAAAATAGGACGATTTTATCAAAATGGACCAACAATGTCCTCCTGAATAGTCTCGCAACTGAAGTACTCTCCTGAAATGGAAAAGGTATTGGATAGAATTTTCTTGGATAGAAAAAAAACCCTGAACGTTAAATAACATTCTAATAATTGAGAAAGTACCTAAAAAGGAAGTGCCAGCATCACCTAATACAACCAACAGTGTGTCATCTTATTAACCAGGTAACCTCTAAAAATGTAAAACAGTCCAGACGTATCAAATGACCTCATCTTTTTTACTTAAAAGACCCCAATGGGAGTAAGACATCCAGCACAATCAAGGCTGGGGCATTCCTGACCATACTAAGAAACAGAACGTTAGCACTCTGAATCAACTAGGAAAGAAATTTAAGGGCCTTCACTGTCTTGCAGCAGCTCTTTGAGGTTTTGATTACTGAACTTTATATATAAGCTTGTATTTATTATCATGTATGTATGAAGCTTATATATCAAGCTTACATATGAAGCTTATACACCTTTCTGTATCAAACTTTATTATAGTGAATTGAGGGATGATGAGAACTGGCCAAATACAAGTCTCTGATGCAAATCGCAATCAAGACCATTTTCTCCAGCCATGAAAAGCTCTCCATTTAAGTGCCTATATGTGATCAGTTCTGTTATCTTTATTTTTTCTATTAAGGGAATTCAGTGGTGAGTAGGACCATTGTAGAATATATTGTCTATCAGCCTCTTCTTTCCTCTTGCAGTCTTCAGTGTGAGAGAATATGTATGCTTCTCAATGGCAAGGTCTTTAATTCTGTATTATTTTTGCCCTTTAAAACTGCCTTTTGCACAAGCCAATGTCAAAACCTATTTGATCTATCTGCATTTTTACAGTGTTTATCGCTGTCGCACTGCCCTCAGAGTGGTGTCCAAAGATGAAAAAACAACAAGCGCAGGGTACCTGCAGGTAGGCAGTGGAATCTATGTGTTCTGAGTGCTGTGATACCATGATGTTTCTCTGGAACAATCATGGGACACAGAAAGGAAAAAAAAAAAAGAGGCTCTGCACAAAACTTTGCAAAATGAGAGATGTAGTGGGAAATGACAGATTTCAAAATATTTCTTTAAAAAATTATGTATTTTCCTATATTCATGGAAAAGCATCAAAGGTTTTTTTATTCAAATAACTTGAACTCAATGGGAAAGAGGTTATTTTGGCAATATCCTTTCTCACTCTCTCTTTCAAAAAGAAAAAAAAACCCAAAACCCAGGTTTTTTAAATGCAACTTTCATATTTAATCTAGCACACTCATTCAAGATTTATAGATGCATATATTTTGCAGGACGAACAATGACAAGTCTGGGGTTTTTAGCTGAAAAGAGACAAAAAGCATTAAAGTCAACATTTCAGATGAGGAGAATTTTTAGTGATATGAGAAACCATAAAAGATTAGTGCCAATGTTTCAGACTTTGCAAAAATTTCCCCCTTTGTCTTCAATATAAACCTGGCAATTTCAATGTCAATCACATTTTTAGTTGAGAGTGAATGAAGCCTAATAGCAGTGTTAATTTGGTGATTATATGATAGCAACAGTCTCTCTACAGTTCAACTTATATTATTTCTCTCTTCTAGGCAAAGAAATGTATCTTTTTGATTATTCTCAATTCAACAGATTCCATCTTCAGTGGGTTAAGTGGAAATCTAATGTCCAAATCCTTCTACTAGAAAAATATGACATTTTGATTTTGAAAATTTGAAATCACTACGTAGCAATAACCTCATTCTTTTACTTGTTGCAAATGAAAGAAGCAATCCATAAAGGACCCATCATTCATCCCAAAATGTAAGGATTTACTGGAAAAATTAAAATCAATGCTGGCTTTGGTGTTATACATCCCTTAGCTGAAATCATATATGCAAAGTCCACACATTCAGCACTAGCCAAGGTATTGTCTCTTTGTACTTTGCAGCATGAGCAAGGGCTTGCTAAAAGACATAGGAAAAGGAGCAGATTAGCAGATTTTCTGTGCCAAAGTAGAATTTACTCATAAAAACTAAAAAGTTGCCATAAACAAAACAGGAAAGAATTTTGGGGGATTAGCATGGCATGTATAATATTTTTTGGAAGCCATGACTGTATTTGTTATCCATTCTGCCTTCTATATCATCACATTTATCTTATTTAAGATGTCTTTTATTTCTCCAATATTTTAATACCTGTGTTCGCACTCAAGGATATCACAGAAGGACTCAGCTGAGATTTCAGATGAAATATTTGGCATCACAGCAGAACAAGGTCACCTTTTAGCCTCATGACTAGTGGTTGTGGTTCACCCTCATTGACCCTGCCTGTACTATATTCTGAGTTAAGTCATACAGGGAGGTGGGAAGGATTACGCAAGAAAATGTGGGCAGGCTCAGTAATGTGCATAACCATATGCACTTCTTAGAAAATAAGCACTTGGCTTTCTCCTCTCAGTAGGGTTTTCTTCTTTCTGTGGTCTTTCAGTTGCCTCTTCCTTTCTGCTATTTTATAATCAATCCAGAGAAAAAAAATCTGTGCTTTCACACAAATAATTAAGGTATCTTTCTTTTGTACACCATAGCACAGACATAGGCATTTAGGGAAAAAAAAAACAAACCAAAAGTATTTGTGGCTTGTTATCACCCTGCAGCACTTTTTCCGATAGCCATTCTCACCTCAGCTGACCAGAGCAGAATGCCACAGCATTTCTGGAGAAGAACTGCCATTCCAAAACACTTTCAACTGTGAAATCATTCAACCTATTTAGGAAACAATGTAGATCTGGGCCAAACTGCTGGGCTTTATTTGATAGAATTTATCAACACAGAATTCCATGGAAATTTAACAGTTTATACTTCTTCATCAAGTCGTCTGATTAAGCACTAGTTTTAGGAGCATATATAAAATAATTTCTATTCTCTGTAACCATTTTCTTACTCTTTAGCTTGTTCCCTGGCATCCAGCATACACCCAGTTGTTTCTTTGCAATTATTAGATTCATTATTTTGTGCAAGAAATACAGATGCATGGGCTTCATCCCCTTTTCCAAAATACTGCTGGCCAACAGTCGTGTGAGCACAGCCAAGACCAGCTACAATGAAGAAAACTCAGCAACAAAATCGTTTTTTATCTTAGAGCAATCAGGTCCCGAATCAAAGTAAAGAGGAAGGACAGAGGCTATAATATAGCTAGGCTCAGAGGATAACTAGGCTCAGAGGATAGGAACATCTATCATAAACTTTTTTCCTTCCCTCAATTTCAAAGGTCTTACAGGAGGGGAGAAAAAAGAGAGGAAAAAAACAACCAGTCTTTATTACTGGAACATAATTATGTAAAACTTTGCACAAGTTCCTTTAAGAGCAGTTTCCAACAATTAAATCTATATGAGACTGGGGCTTTGGGTTTCTTTTTCCCCCAACATATCCCTGGGACAAAAGTCACATGAAATGCTAATGTTGATGCCAAAGTAGTTGAAGAAAAAGATATTGATTGAAATAGGTAAACAAACAAAATCAATGTGATTCCAAAACTCTAGGAATTAATTCTCCAGACTCACACTCTCTTTGAAGTATGTTTGTCTCACCTGTGCATGCAAATGAAAAAAAAAGCTGCTGTAGAAAAAAGAATTGCTCTCAGCAGTTAAGCTTTAAACAAGGAATCAGAAAGGATGATTTTTAAAATTGACCAGTTATTTCATTAGTCTCAGTTTCTGAGTAATCAGCTCATGTCATGACAAAAAAAAAAAAAAAGACTCATTTTCAGAAGCTGTAGAAAACTTACACAGTGCAAAGTAACATGGTACAGATAGGGTGTAAGACAATAGGAACCTGCTTCTGTGTATGCAAGGCACTGACCAAGTTTCTTATACAGGAACTAACAAAATTTAATGGGTTTGAAAGCAAACACATCTGCATCTGTATAGCTTCCACCATCATCTGCTCACAAACATTATAGGAGCTTTAGGCTTGAAGAAGACTTTTAAATGTTTATGGGTTGAATATGTAGACGTCAGATTAATGCTGCCTAAACCCGGCATATTTCTGCCTGAGATTTTCTGGGCAGAAAGATGAGCATCTGTTTTACATGATGAAGCAGTGAGTCTCGGGTATACCAAGCTGCGGGACACCACTGTGGATCCACAACAGATATAGCTGAGATTTCTGGATAATTGCCAGGAGCCCTAAAATTCTGACTTGAAAAGACTTCCAGATGAGAAACAAGGATCTGCATATCAGGGTACAAATATCTTCTAGATATACTGAACTAAACCAAACCATAACCCAATTGCAACGAAATACACAGATGAACCCTTCCTCTACCTATTCTAATATTTTGGATAATATTTATATGTTTCATATTATCAGCTATGTTTTAATTTGCTTTTGGCAATCCCATTTCCCATCATTCATCCTTTCTTCATCACTTTGTCATATAAAAAATAAATAGGATTTAGAAAGAATTATTTTTGCAATTATATCTGTTTAAATTCCTTATTGTTTCTTTTTATGAAGAGGCAAAAGAATCTTATTTAGAAATTACCTATTAATTCAGAATTCATCAAGCAGCAATGCTGTCTACTTCACTTTCCAGTTTTAAAACTAAAATTTTCTTTCTAAGAACATATATGAAGCTTCACCCTGATAATGCAAATGAAAAATACGATCAGAGTATTTAATATCTAAGATATCAATTTATATGTACCAAAACCAATTTAAGTATGTCACATATGATATATAGTATTTTATGAAACATGAGCAACAAGGCAACTAAAGCACAGTGACAAACACTGGAAATTATGTCAAAAGAAATAAACGAAAACCGAAACAAAACCAGCCTTATTTTAGTTTTATTCCACACTCAGCACCTCAGAAATAAATCTACATTTACAAAACTTGTTGCGGGACTTAAACTCCAAAATGCTTTGCTACTACCTGACAGGGGTAATTAATGATCCATCAAAAATGACAAGGAAGTAAATTTTACGCTAACAGAATAACATGCTGAACCACCCTCAGCTGGCTGAATCCAGATAAATGAACCAAGTCATGCCTTACTATGTCAAGGCTTAAGCACAATTTTCCTACTTGCATGGTATGCATGTGACAAATACAGCCTGAGGTTTCCAACAACAGACATGCTGTTATTATGGCAACTGCAGAGGGTAATAAAAGAAACCTTGTGAAAATCACACGTGACAAAAGTTGAAAGGAAAGTCACAGTAAATAATTGCTTCCCTGAAGCTGGGCCTACTGCTATTTTTTCAAGTATTTCCATGACTGTCTGTTAGTCTGTACATTACACTAATTCTGCAATAAAATAATTTTTATTTGTATTACAGGTGTGCACATGATATTAGATGCTGAAATGAGAATTTTGTAGAATGAGATTTTCTAGCTTTAGGCTAGAGGACCATATTGATATTTGATTATTATATCACAATAACATCAATCCATTTATCTTTAATGGGCTTCTTCACTTACAGGGCACAGGAAAGAAATAAAATTGGATGTCTGTTCATAAAGATGTTAGGGTGATCACAACCAGGAAAAGGTGGCTGTACCTTTGAGATTTCATGAAACAAAATTGCATTTTATTCCCAATATCTGTTTAAATAGGTAAGGTACTTCTCATTATTAATTTATAGATGTGTGAATTTTATGGAAGAAAGATAAATCCATGTGAAAATAAATAATAATTGAAAAAGAACAGAAGTTTGCAAGAAGAAATTCAGCATAAAAAAATTATAGGAAATGCTCTGATATAACAACAGGTAACTTTGGTGCAATATTAAAGTAATGCAAAGTAATTTTTATAATTTGTACTTCTTTCAGAATTTGCCTGACATATCCTCCCAGAAATATTGTCTAGGAAGATCTTCTGGAAATCTAGCACTGCTATTGTTGGCTAAGCCCTTTTAGTTGAGAATGGGGAGAATCACGTTTGTACTTTTTATACTGTACAACAAAAGAAAAGATCAAGAGGTGGCTAAATGTCAGTAGCTTGGTGCTTCTGACTCATGCTACAGGTTCAGAAAAGTCCTCTTTCAAGTTCATTAAAAGGCAACATATTTCAGAAACTGTAGTCCTCACCATGAATAAACAAACAAGCAATGCTCTGAAAGCAAGTTCAGACGCTGTCCTCAAAAGAAATGAGGAAATAGTGGAAGTAAGCCTTTGTGTGAAAGTACGCCTCTGTCTTACCTGCCATTTTGAGATATCACATTGAGATACCTCAGAGGCCAAGATCTAGCTCACCAGTTTAAAATTACCCCCAGACTCATCAGCAATGCTCTTTTGTCTGATGCCCTGTTCATGTGGCCATCAGGATACAGACATCAGGACAGTCTGTACTTTACGTGGGCATTTCACTTCTCTCATAAAAAGCCAGTACATCCATCTCTTCATGACAGTGGCTTCTATTACCAGGTACCCATACACTGGACTGCGTGGCATCTGGAAAAACAGCTTTAGTAGTATCTTGAGTAGATAAGGACAATGTGAATGCGTGTATTTAGACAAAGATAAAGAAAGGGGAGAGAGCAACAAAATGTGCAAGAAAGAGAGAGAGACAGAAAGAACGAAAGAAAGAAAGAGAGAGAAAGAAGTGGATAAAGTGATACCTGAGAGAGACGAAAATTAATTGTTCTTCATTGAGTATTGGCAAACAAGGAAAAACAGTTTCAACTTCTGCAGTATTATGGTTAGCAGGGAAAGAGAGATGAGGAATTTATATTTAGCTAAAGAACAACATTCCCTAGTGACATAAGGATATTAATGCAGACCTACTTTTCTATGAACTTAAGGTTAAATTGCCCTTCAGACACCTGTCTGTTAGAAATGAAATGCTCCTCAAGAATAGGTATCAACTGTTACTGCAGTCTTTAGAAGCAATTTGGTGACTCAGCTGATACAACAGTTGCAGTAACTAATGAAGCTGCATTTCTGTCATTGATATATTTCATTGTCATATGTATAATACTTCTATTTGTGAAGGATTTGCTTCTGTAATTTCTCCTCAAATCTTCTATTTCAACTGTACAATACCCAGCAAATCATCAGCCTTACAGTATGATTTGATTACACACAGGGCTAGCACTGTTTTCCTCAGTTTATATCTACTGCTTGAATTACAGTAACTTTTATTCTGGAACTAATTACATTTTCCTATATTAACATATCTAAAATTGTGTCTGCTTTGTCAGTCTGTTTAAACAACATTGCATAAGAATACTGGGCCCTTGAGCCTAAAATTATGTATATTTGCTTGCCATTTTCTTCTCTTATTGCTATTGCACGTGTAATTCAGCTGCATTATGCAGCCAGATGTTAGTACATACTGTTGATCTATATCATTCTTGCCAAGTCAGAAATTAATATCATGGGATCATTTTGAACAAATAAAGTACTTACTGAGGGACAGAAAACAATGTGTCTTATGTGAAGGATGAATTGCATCCCACAAGGCTTTTTTATAGCCTGTAATTAACTCTTTAATATTTCCATACATTATAGAAAGTCTTCCTCATAAGTTAGAGATTAATTACTAAGCAAAAAAATGTTAATGTTTGTTCCAATGGTGTATTTCATACTGATTAATACAAACTAGTTTCCTAATACTGTGTGAGTAGAGTTCATTACCAAAGCAAAAATTCCTACTCTATGGAGTTACATTTCTTTTCACTGCTTTTCTTTTTTCCAAGATAAAAATGACTCATTTGGAATTTAAAATTGAGGACATATCAGTAATTTTATGTATCACAGTGATACTAAAAATCAATTCACACTCTCTAAAAAATCTTACAAAAAATAAATAAAGAAAGAATGAATTCAAGCCTGTTAAGATACAGAAATAGACACCCAAACTCACTTAAATCGTTGTTTCATTATACCAGGATTTTAGTACAGTGATGGTCTACTTATGACTCGTGATTTAAAGTGTCTGTAATGCCAGATTTGGTTAAAATACTTTTTAAAAGATGCCTAAATTGTCATTGGGTGGGATTTCTTCTCCCTTTTCCATTTCTCTTTATTTCATTATTCAATATCTTTATTTTATATGCCTGTTTTGTGGGTATGAAGGTGAATAAAATGAAAAATTACTTCCTCCTCATACTACACTTAGACTTCTGATTTGCAGAAGGTGTAATTTTGCCCTCATTCAAACAGATTTTTTCAAATATTGACTTGTACTCTTAGGATGAGTGGTTGTTTTAAAACTATCTGGGAGAAGGGGGATGGCTTTCCCTCTCACGTCTTAAAGACTTCTGTGTTTGAGCAGCTAAGCTTAGATAACCATGCCCCAAAAGAGCTGATTCTCCTTCTTGTAGCCCCATCTCAATTGTCCTAATACAGAAAACACAAGAAGGAAGGTTTTTTTAGCTGCCTCTCATGGAGCCTTCTTCACATTGTATGGTCATATACTTCATATTCTCTTCATGCTGGGTACATCCTCAGTCTTTTTGTCTTTCTACTGCATGTTTCAAGGTCTCACCTCACTTCATGCCTGCCATCATTCCCTTTGTGCAGAGGGACAAAACCTAAGAGGCTCTAAAAGACTTTCTTTCCCACAGATCACTGTTCTAGTTTTGCTTTTCTACCTCCTTCTCTCCATCAAGAGCAGTACCAGCGCAGATTGCTTGAGTTGCACACCACCATCATGCCATCAACTGAACTTATAATGACCTCAGGCTGAAGTTGCATCAGCCTGCCATTTACAATGTAGATTAAGTTTTTCTTCTCCTGGTGCTCTAATTCAGATGTCTTCAGGCAAGGGCCAGTCAGCAGCGTAGGCATGTGTGCGAGTTACCTCCCAACTTCTGGGAGCGCTGGCTGCTGTGTGAAGCCTGCCAGGGGCTTCCCTTCCACCAGCAACCTGGGTAACCAGGCTGCACCAGCATGTCTCCATGTCTGCATTCCCAAGGAAGTGCAGGCTGCAAAACAAACACAAAGACCAAGCCAAAAACATTCACACTATGTTATCTAATGAGTACTTTTTTTGCAATATCCGTTTCTATCATACTCTTCTTTCACAAATGCCTGAAGTTTACTGTCAACCAGGGCAAGCGCTTCAGTTTTAATGAATCTGATAGCAATGAGGTAGAATGGAAAAGTGAATTAACGCTTCATACAGCCACCACAGATAGTCACCCAGAATAAAGTGCAATGCATGAGAAGGCTCTTCTCAGTCAATCTAAAGATGATGTAATGACATCAATCACATACTCTTGCTGCTCTATGTGACACCGTAAAAACTGAATGATGCAGAGATGGATAGTAGGCAAAAACTACTTGCTATTTCTCACATTAAAAGGATGAGGAGCTACTCAGAGAAATGATCAGGTAGACTCTTTAATGATGCATGTTTTTAAGGCAAATCCACAAAAAGTGAATTGTATTCCATTCTACTTCCCTAAATAAATTTTGAAACTTGCCTGAAACCTAGGGGGAAAAAAAAAACCAAACAAAACCCCACCACCCTTAGAAATCCTGCTGCTCAAATAATCCCAACAGCCATGTCACCATCCCTTTCTCTCATAACAAACATTAAAGAGGTGTTTTCTTTGTATTTTATACTTCTCCCAAAGGTCTAGGTTCGAAAGACACTGTGTGGACTGCCACATTTTGCAGTCACTGTCAGATTATTTCCTGAAGACACTGCAAAATTAGCCGTTCTGAAAAAGGGAGAGTAATTATTATTCCCACTTGTGGGAGTTAGTCCTTATACACAGTGATGAGAGCTCTCTTGACACAAGGCAATGGTAAATTTAATGAAATATAAAATAGGTTGTTAACTACTAAGCATTGTAAACCGGTAGTTACCAGGGAAGCACTTACTTCTTCCAACAATATTCCCTATAAAAAACCTCAATAAACAATCTCATTATATTTCCTAGCAAGGACTGTATGCTTCTCTCTAGAAAAAGACACTCCAGCAATTCAGTGGCACAAACACATGCTAAGTATTTTTTCTGGATGGGAGCTAGAAAGCCCAACACACCCAGGGACTAAATTCTAGAAAGGCAAATGACTGCAAAGTGCATCTTCCCCTTTTGATTCATGTTTGTAACTCAGCTGCATGATGGCTCGAGAGCATAACTACGGCTGTCAGGCTGATCTCAAGAAAAGGAGAGGGATACACAGGACAGCTGGCCAGCAACAGATGGGGATATGCTGTTCCATCTCACAGGCTGGTAGAGCTCCTGTTGCAGCACATACTGTCCAGGAGGAATCCCAACTCAAATGCAGCACCGGTCTTCCAAAGGAAACCTGGCTTTAAGCCACAATCAAGTCCTAGAATTCAAAATACTTCTTAAATTATCTATCTACTCCTTAAACAGTCCAGTCATTTATAGTTCAGATCAGTTTTTTATGTTGGAAATTAATTAGTCAGTTCTTTAAATGATTTTTTGTTGAAGATAAGGTGAAAGTATGCCATAACCTTCTCTGGTTTTGTGAACAGAACTTGATATACCTGTTGACAGCTTAAGATTTCTTGTCCTTGAAGGAGAAAATTCTTTACTTTTCTAATCACATGATAAATGAGAAAAAGGTCATCATCAGTCCCAGTCACCACAAGGTTGATTGCTTTCATTCATTCTGCCTTACAGTAACATTGGCTTTGACCATCAATTGACTTCTAAAATAGTTAAGCTGCATTAAAATTAGACTGTTGTTATTGAAATTTACAATGAACTGAATTTATCTTTTATTCATTCTCTTAACTTTGTATAGACACCTAGAATTTAATTTTGTTCTTTTGATATTTCAAATTAAATATTACTTGAAAACCAAAAAGTAAAACTCATTTGAAAAATTACAGAAACAGAAATGAAGATACCAGTTCATTTTGACCTTCTGAGTGGAATGAAATGAATAAATTAAACATTCATACCATTTCTCATTATCAAGGTGACTAGACACAATTGGAGGGAGCTCATTATACTATGCAAGCTCACCCTGACCCTACTAGTGATTGTGTGTCAATATAAAGAATTACCATCTTGTCTTCTCTCCTTAAAATACAGATACTGTCTTTTATGGATAAAGTTATCTATACCATGTCACACACACAATATCAAAGTACAGTATTCATTTGTAGTTCTAGATTCACACCAGGGTTTAAATTACAAGACATTAATGCGAACTAATGGAAAAGCTGAACCAATATCTGAATATACAAAATGTGACAAGCAAGTTAAAGGGTATTACAAAATAGGATTTGGCTGAGAAATAGTGCTTCTTTGCATTACTGTCTGTGGCACTGTGTACAAAAAGTGCTATAACTTCACAGTGTGTGACAAGACACCTTGAGCTCATACTTGGCAGATTATTAGACATTTTATACAAAAGTTTCCTGTAAAATACCATACAGAGCTGTAATTGTTTAGTAGGGGAAATTTTTTCTTTATGCTTTTTTTCCTCTTTTAAAATGGTTTTCAAGTAAAAAAGAAATATATTAACAGTGATACATAAACACAACTCTCCAGTAAATCATTTTAAACATACAAATTACAAATTAGAAAAATAGATATGGTCTAATATTAATTAAATATTATTTTTGCATTATCTATTTCCTTTTTTTTTTTTAAACTGAAGGATCTGTTTACAGAATATACAGTCTGACCCTTTTGAAATGCCTACTGACTTCAAAGAAAATCTGTCAAGAACAGGAACAAAATTTTACAACTTCTACCTCATTATCAACAAATATTTCAGTATTTGAAAGAGCAATTCTTGTGAATGCTTACACACAGCATGTTAGTACCTGTGCATATTCTTACTAGACCCTACAGCATTAAGTTTCACCCTGATGAGCCTCTTAAAGGGAGTCTTAATGAAAAAATGAAAATGAAAACTTTGCATAATGTGCTCAATAAAAAACCAAAGGGATACTCAGAGTACTCATGCAAATAAAATTAATATTCACACTAAATGTTTACAGATGTGAGCCTTTGAACAAATGCAGTGAGCTAGAATTGAGTTTACCTTACTCTTTTAGACAATAATTCACCCTCACCACAAACTAGAACATAAATCAGATACAGTTCTACCCAGGAAAAGGAGTTGAACTTGCTGAATAAAATAGTGCCATCTTTATGTCTTCTTTTTCTCTGCAAAGTCACAGCCTACCCTTTTCCTTTTTCATGGTCTTTCTATGCTTAAACTTGAGGCCTACAGTTCAAGGCACACCATTAGTTTATCAGTTATCAATTATTTTTTAACTTATTAAAATAGTTAGAAATATTAATCTGACCTATTATTGTTTCTCTAGTTTCTTCATATATCAGACACGATTCCTACTGTTTAACACACATGTACCATATAGTATCCGTGTAAATCACAATCCTATATCAGAGTTCAAGATCTAATGTAAAAGGATATATATACGTGTATGTTTATAATTTTCAGAATGTATATAACTGGCATATGTATGGTATATAGCTTTTGTATCAGTATACATCATGTACACTGACATTTTTTGTGATTAAAGAAATGTATGAATAATGATATACTGCTGCTAAACATATGATACAAATTCGCTGCAGTATAATGAAAGAATGGAAATCTGATGATGGAGATAGTTGAGTATTTTGCTAGTTTTCAGGATCTTCAGGACCAAGAATTACATATGGCAATTTTATTTGAGGTTGATGACCAGTTCCATTTATAATCTACAAGAACCTGATTCTATCAGTTTTGTATTGTTTTGAATAAGCAGATGGCACTTTTCCCTGCTTTAAAGACTCACCATCTGAGCATGTAGGAGTTAGATCTGGGAGAAGCATTGCCAGCTGAACTGAGATTCTGTATAGATGTTAAGTACATTACCAGTAACAAAACAGTTATCTTGTTTCAATCTTCCTCTTTAGCTGAGAAAATTCTTTCTCAAAATAGTTGCTGCAGACAAGCTACGTCTACAGAAGTGGGAAAAAAAGAATTTTTTAAAAAAAACCACTTTTGTCAACACATATGCACTGCCCAGGGACATTTTTTAAAGGCATTCTTTCACATTTCCCACAAGACCATATTTAAAGCTGCACTTCTGACTTGAATAAAATTATATTGACAAAATTAAAGAAAACTGCGTTGAAAAGTTTCTCCACTTCTAAGTATGATCATTTTGTTGCTTCTATTCTGGCTATGTTCTTCAAGTAATTTCTCTCCCTTGTTTCCATGTGCAAACCACAGGAAGAAAAAAAAATCAGAAAAGTATGCAGTCATGGCAAGAGCTCTCAGTGAAGTATAATCATGATTCATTATCATCACATACTAATGGAATATCTCAGTGGAAACACCACAAAGCAATGTTTAAACACCATGCAGTGATTGCTTTATAATGTCTGTAACTAAGCTGAACACACATCTTTCACTCTCCTGCTTTCTTCTGTTATATGGGTCAAGCACAGCGCTTCCTTTCTCTGTGACTTTGGGGAGAAGAGACAGGCTCATTTAGGCTTTTTTCCCCTCCATTTCTTTCCATCTTCTAACTGTTTAAGGGGATACGGAATTGTACTGGTAAATTAATTTTGTGTGACAATCTGAAAAACAGTTTTTTAGGAGGTAAGTTAAAGCAAAAGGAATTTTCCTCATATTCAAACTTCACTAAGGTTGCATGCAGCATCAGAAAAAATAACGTCTTCAAACACGGCTCCATTATGTAAGGATTTGGGGACCTCTCTACCATTACCCTCTAGGAATACTTTTCTGTTATCTCCTTCTATTTTTCCTAACAGGCAACTGACTGTGTTTACATCAGTTCTACACAAGGATGGGTCTATGTGAATACACACTGGGATCCCAGTCACTGGTGAAAAACAAAATATTACTTATTTTTTGATGTCCCCAATATTTTCTTTTTTTCATGAATATTTTATGAATAATATTTCATGTAGATGAAGATGTAGAGAATCATATCACGAGTGAATACAAATGAAAGAAATATAAAGAAAGGTATAAAAATGCCCATTGGAAACAAGCACGAAAACTGTCACCATTGACCAGTTTTGTCATTTTTTGTTTTGCAGTTTGACCCTTTTAAGTCCATAGCCTTACTGTGTGGTAACCCATCACAGTTCTTCTGGCACCAGAAAAGCTGTGAAGATGACAACCAAAATTCTAAGCCATCAGCCTGCTCTAGTGAAATCAAAGGCAGCTCTGCACTCAGTTTTGAGCTCAGTAAGCAAAGAATTAGACCTTGAGGCTTTAAACTTTGATAACAGGGATGACAAAAACAGCACCAAAAATCACCAGGTTATCTCCATGAAATAAACTCAGTAAACTTTTCTCCAAAATTATGTATAATCAGCCATTGTAAAGCTGCTAGCACACTAACTTTTGGCAAAACTGTTTGGGTGGTTGGAGGTTTTAGAGGGGTTGTTGTATATGAAAAACAGAATTGGAAATTACTTTTGCATTTGCTTCTAGTCAAAGGAATCTAATAATTTTTAAGCGCCTGCAGCTAAAACTAGGCACCAAGTTCTGAGGTTGCAAAAGACTGAAACAGAGTTACTTGTGTCAGTGAAATATACACCCACATTGCTCACTTTAAAGTAATGCCTCATTCTTTATTATAAAACCTCTGGCACCGCAGAAGAACTGATGGTCTAAGTGCTCAGTGAGGCTGAACAGCCTTCGCTCCATCACTCGGTTTCATGCAGGGGGATTATGTTATTGCTGCTCTCCCAAATCCTTATGAAAATAAGATGTTTATCGTGAAGACTTGTCTTGTAAGTAAAATTGATATTGCATTTATAAATTATGTGTTACTTCAGAACACATGGGATTCATTCTCCCTGTCTGCCCACTGCAGCCTTCATTCCCACACAAGCTGCCATAGCAATCATATACCTTGCCTGTTGCCTCAGCTATGTGCAGCTTGTCTTCAAATCTTCTCCTGCCCTCATTCATCTTTTTCCATATTAGCTGTGAGCTTCTTGAGCTTCTTCAAATCTGTGTTTCTGCCAAACACTTTGCTTGCACTCTTTATCACTGTCCTATCATTCCTCTAATGCAATCCAAGTCACATAGTCACAGAGCCACTCCCAGCACGCCCTTCACTCTAACTCTGGTTTACATTTCACGTCCATCAGTTCTGAAGTCTGACCTGAGCTACACTGATGCTTCCCTTTCTTCAAAGTTTCTCATTAGAAGACTCATCTTTGAACTCTTTATTTTCTCAGAAATCCTGGCAAAATGTATAAACAAAAACGTCTATCAAATCTATAAATCTTGACAAGTCGGGGGAGTGTCACCATTCAGTCATTAATCCTTGTTACAACTTTTTAGGAGTAGACAGAGTGTAAGAATATTTCTTCTTTAAAGTGCCTCACACTCTTTTGTCAATATATGCTAGATAATCATTAAAAAGCCAATAGCAAATATTGTGCAACTGCACTGGTGAATTGACTTGTCTTGCATTTAATTAGTCAATTAGCTTTGCATGGATTACCACAGTAATCTGAAACTACCTATTGCCACTAAGTAAAGCAAAACAGAATAGAAAAGCAGCACATTACCTGGTAGAGAGTTGCTGTCGAAGACAATATTCTGAACTTGATAGATATAGAGCCTTTGTTCAGTTTGAACATTTAAAGACTCTTTGGAGACCTGATTGGCTGATTATCACACATGATGTTTGGATGGTTTATTTTGTGTGACCAATTGCCAAACCAACAAGCATCTCAAATTACTGGGGTTATGGTGAAACTCAACATTCAGAACACAATCCCAGAGAAGGGCACCCTAGGTCTATGAACTTTACACGGTCTCTTTACGGTTTCTTCCACAGTTTCTTTGTGTGACATGCAAGATTCTTCCTTATCATCCTCTGTGTACGTTCAAAAGTATGTTTAGATGCTATAGCCTTTAAAATGACTGCTAATATCTGGGGACACCTGAACATAGTTTGTGCCTAGTGCTACACGAGTTCAGCATGTACTGAGATGCTGGGTGTGAACCTGAATTTTGAAATACATAGTAAGTTAAGATCAGCATTAATATGGTTTTGTTCAACAAATTAAAAATGTAATAAAAATGCTCTGAAGATCATCAACAGAAGCTTAAAGGCAAAATAGCAGGCACTCAATGCAGCCAATGTTGCAAAAGTCTAATTTTTTTCTCATTTGAACAAAATTGTCCAGGAATTAACAGCAATTAATTTAGACATTTTTTAGACTGCTCCATTTACAGGCATAGTAAAATACCGCATTAGACTTTATAGAACAATTAGAACTTCTTTGTATAAATAAGCAATGCTAGCCACTACTATTATTTAAAAAGCTGTATTTTGCTGGAGATAATGCAGAATTTGCTTCAGAGCTCCAAAGATTATTTTCTGTTATTTCTTAAATTATAAAAAATTCGCAATTTTTGTATAGGAAAAAAAATCAAATCATCCGCAATACTGATGATAAAATAAATGCATACATAAAAGGAAAGTTGTACCTTAGACCAGATCATAACTTCACTCAAGAATTCTGAGCAAAATGCTTTTACAAGTTCACATCAAAAGCCCTTCCTTTTTAATTGCAAAAATGACGTTAACTATTTTGTTGGAGAAGCAAACAAAAAGCTGCATGTTTTATTACGATTGTTATTTTTCACCAGTCTTGCTTTGACCCAATAAATGCTGGAAGGATGAAACTGCATGGTCAAATGAAATGGAAAAACATTCTGATGACTCAGACTAAAAAAACTGAAACTTTTTCTTGTCCAAGATATTCACTGTGCAACTGATATTAAAGCCTCAAAGCTCTTAGAAGTGCTTTTTTGGGGATTTTTAGGCAGTCTCTGGGACAAATTTTATGAGAAAACTGCTGTTACTTTCACTGCTCACCACTCTGAATATTCACAGGGAAAGAAGAAATTCTCTCAAAGAATTTCTTAATTTATCTGAAAATAATGATGCTAATGATGATCTGCATTTCTAAGACCTGTGGCAATCTCACATGAAAAGTGAGAGCAGTTCTAGCACTACTGGAAGCGCACCCAATATAAGAATTGCTTAAAGGAAAAGACCAGTCTAATCATAAGAAAATATTATCATTTAATTGATCTCTGTACGGTCTAAAACTTTAATTTGAATCTGAAATGGTTCCTTTGGGAAGGATGAAATATGTTGAAGATAATACGTGGCAGTGATAGGTAAGTCTCTAATACCAAACTGCAGGGAGGACTCTGCACGGGTTGTTCGTCTCAGCACTGAGGACAACAGCAGGAAAGGAACGTGTTTGCTGACACAAGCACATAAGAAGAGGACAAAAAGGAAGTAAACATGGGTTGCTGAACTCTGATGGAGGCCCTGCAGTGACAACAATGCCACATTTCCTATTATTGGAGAGAAATAGGAAGTGAGGCATTGTTCAGGCTGGACACCCTCTGTTAGATTTTGACAACTTGTGTTTAGTCCCAGGTATAGCTTCTCACTTGTGTCAGCAGAGCCGTTCCCCCCTAGCTGTGCCAGGGCTGTGGTAGACCCTTCCTTCCACAGGATCCCCAGCCCAGCCCAGGCAGGGGAAGAGAAAATCTCTGGCCTCAAGATTTCTGCATCTGTGAAAAGCAGTCACAGAAAGAGGGATTAACGGCAGGTACCACTGTGGTGTCCCTAGAAGGTGAGGTCACAGCCCTCCTCTAGGGACACTGACAGCATGGTCAACATGAGTGAGCACAGCACAGCACCAGCTTGGCATCTCGGTGGCAGAGCATAGCTGCCTTTTGTCCATCCGCTTCAGAGAGCAAACAGAAGGGCTTAAATCTGTGCCTACACCAAGGCCAATCTTCTCAATTCAGGCAACTGAGCATGAGGTAGAAGGTCAGAGCTAATGTTAAAGTGTTCTTCTGAGTGACAGAGCTAATTGGCACAGGGCATGCCAGTGGCAAGCAGTTGGCCTGCAGTTCACTGTCAGCTTGAACTTGACAAAAATAAAAGTTAATTCTGCCTTGGACTGTTGTCTATAAAAACGTAGAGACACCAGGAGGGCTATTACTCAACTGACCATACAAGACTAATCTAGCAGTGTATTTTGTAAATAATAATGGCAGTGGGTTTTAAAATATAATACAAATCCAGCTATTAGAGAGCTCCTCTAACATAGGTGCTTAGATATAGTTGCTTTACTGCACCTTTCTGACCACTCATTAGCTTAAACTGTTAAAAATGAAGTAAGTTCACAATAACCATTTAGCCTGGATGCTGATATGAACTTCAGCTCAGGTTTGCTCTTCACTAACATATGTTCCAGTACAATGTCTGTTTATTAACAGACTTAAAAAAATAATCTCTTTTGCACACACAAGTGATATGGTTACTATTACAACACAATCTTTCCTTCAGTCACAATCCAAGGATGCTGGATGTTGCTTTTCTTGAAACAATGCTTTATATCAGCAGTGGCAATAGTACTTCAAATTATACAGTGGTTTGTTCTAATAATGGAGTTTTGATCACAAACTGTTTTCTATTGGTGTGTTTCTTTGGGTATTTTGTTGGTTCAGCTGTTTCAGAAATCTAAGCTATAATGAAATGATACATGGCCTACAAATGCCTATCTCTCTGTTATATAAGGTGAGTCTAGATAACTAGCAGAATTACGGATACCTATGCTACTGAACTCTGCATTTGGATGAAACCAGCCCTATATGCTCATAATAGTTTCTTAGTGTTGCAGGGAACTGGAAATAATGACACAGTTCCTTCTTCCACTCCAATATTTTTAAATTGTATGTGTTTTGGGGTAGGTAGGAGGAGAGTTTCCTTGTTTGCTTATTTAACTCTTATGAAATAAGAAAGTGAAAAATGTATTTTCTGGATTCTAAAAATGTTCTTTCCATCTTCTTTGAAATAGGTCCACAGCTTAACAGTATAGTGTTGAAATCTGAAATTTTGCAATCCTTTATGTATTGCAGAGAAAAATAAGTTCAGCTTGGGTGAGTAATGAGTCTCTGAAAAGCATGTGCTGCAATACCAATATTTTGTGCAGGATTTTATTTTGCTGTGTTTGTAAAAGGTGCAACTCAGCAATGTTGCATTACAAACATTTTTGAGGGTATCATGCCTGAGTAGAAGAAAATTTATGGGAGGTGCAGATAAACTCTCTCATGCTTTATGTACATACCACAGGCAATAAATGCTATCCTTTTTGAAAATAAATCTTCAAGTCTTATATAGCAAAAGAAAAACTCTAACTAGAGACTGTCTCTCTAATTAGACAAAATCTCTCTGTCTCTCTAATTAGACAAAAAAAACAGTGACGAATTTCATATGTGGCATTTTAATTCACAATTTACTCAACTAAGTCATTGCATAAACCACCTAATTAAAACTTGAAACAATGTTCAATGCCTTACAGTACAACATAGAGGGCAACTTACCTTATGTACAGACTGGACAGTTTCCCAGAGCTGCAGAATTGGAGAGGCAACATTTTTAGAGCCAATTTGTGACTGCACTGATTAAATTGCTAATAAGACATTAATTTTTATAATGTATAAATACTTTGTCTCATATTTTTTCTGCAATTTTGTAAGTCTGTATTTCATAATAGCTGAATATGTGGCATTCTAAAATTCTTTCAAAACACCTGGTATTAATGTGATTTCTTTCAAATGTTGGAGTAGAGGCAGCAGGATATATTTTACTCAAGACAATGAAATAGCTAGGGCTGTCTCTGATGATACAGATACCAAATATGTATCACAACTGACTAGAAAAACAGTAACTGTTTGACAGAGAAACTGGCAAGACTTTTTGAATAAGCTCAAGAATTCCATAGTAGATCTGTTTGCAGGAAAAAAAGGCAATATTAATGCAATGCTGTTCTCTGAATTATTTAAAAAGCATTATCATTCAGGCCTGAAATTTCGTCGGCTTAGATAACTGCAGATACACAATAGCTTGAGTAATAAGATACGCCATAGGGTGTGACAGTGCACAAGTTTGAGTGTGTTCGGTATGAAGAAAATGCAAATCTGAAAGTATGTTGCATGTCACATTGCCCAACATTGTGTGAACATGCAGCCTTTTGGGCTGGTTCTTGCCCGATTCTCCTGTAAGCAATCTTTTGCAGTGGTGGGCATCAAGGGATAGTACGGAGCGAGTGAAGACCATAAGGAGCCATGAATGGACAACAGCAGGACCAGAGTACCTGGGCAATGAGAAAGACAGGTTTTCTCACCTGTCTCCAAAACGGCAATAATTCTCCCCTTTTGTACGGAACCCTTCAAAATGAGCCAGACACATTGGTGGACTAAAATCTGCAGCACACAGAGGTCTGCATGTGCCTGTGCACAAGCTGCACACACACAGGCTGAAGAGAAATATCTCTCTTCCTCACCTTCTCACCTTCTGTACTTTAGTGCTCATTGCAATGCCGCTGTGGTGAAAACACATGCTCCTCCGCCAGCCCCTTAGTCTGCTAGCCCTCCCCAACAGCAACTGCTGCTTCAGCCTGCTCCATGGGAACACTCGCTGTCCTCCCTCCACTCTTCCTCCCTAATCCGATCTCAAAGGCTGGTGGTCTCACCCCACCTTGCTCTAACAGCTCTAGTAACTCAAAAACTTACCAGCCTACAAAGTCCAAGGTAAGGAAAAGCTACTCCATAACTGACTTAAGACTTGTTCACCACAAGAATGATACTTCATGTTTCCCCTGGTGCCTTGATTTCCCTTCAGTTGTCCTCACTATCTTGTATTTCAATGTATCTATATGAATATAGAGATAATCCTACACAAAGCAAAATAATGCAATACCTTCAAAATATTTTTTAAGTCTACTCTATCAGGACAGACTTAAGCCACAATTATTTGAATATCACCTAATGCCCTAAATAATGCCTTATATATTAAAAACACTGCAGTAGCTCATGAAAATAAAATATGTTCAAATCACTGATATATGTTTGCGATGTTTCTTTTTCACTCAGATCACTTTAGATTCTTTTACCAAATCAATTCCTTTGTCCTTCATAAATTATTTGTGGGCAAGTGTATTTTTAAGAGTAGAAAAATACGTTTTTCTAGTAAGATCAGACAATTTATGTGAGCCTAATTCAGTGGAACTGACTGTGTACATGAGACTTACTGAGTATTAGAAAAGAATTGGTGCTCTTCAGCTGTAAGGACATCACAAAATATAAGGCAAAAGGAAAGTGAGCTTGAATGAAGTGGTACTACTGCCCTTACTGGCATCTTAATTTTTAATGGTATCCTTCTTGTGAAAGTCTGTAACTCTTAAGTTTAACTTAGTAAATCTTTGTAGTTGCATAATTGTTACATTAAGCAAAAAATACTTGTTTCCAGCTTGTAAGAAAATGCGAGATGGTCTCCAGCTTGAAAGTTTATGATTTACATACAGATATATAAATGGTTAAGTATGTACTATATTTGCTGGAGGTACACTCAGCTTTTCAGCCAAATTTGGACTATGATTAAGAGAGGTATTTAAAACAAGTAAGCAATAAATGTAAGTGTACCTTATAGTGGGAACATGACAGTTGTACTTGGGTATACATTACTTTAACAGATAAGCATAGTGATTATATTAGTGAATATTCAGTGAATATTTAGTGAATATTATATTATTTAGTGAATATTTAGTGAATATTCTATTAGTGAATATTCAGCAATTGATGAAGCAACTTTGTTAAAGACAAGAAGGAGATATAACCGTAGTGATTAAAGGGTGTAGTACGATGTCTTTCTACTTTGCCTAGAGGGGCAGCTGTGCTGGCAGAAGTTTTCACCCTGGAGGGATCAACTCTTGGCTGTAGTTTCTACCAGGGCAAAGCAGGTTTATCTTTATGGGCAGAAATGCACACAAATCCTGCCAACTGAGGCTCCTCAAGAGACAGATAAATTTTATGCAACTCCCAGCTGGCCTGAATACTGCAACAGCAGTACCTTTCCCTTACAGATCACTTTTCCTTTTTACTCTCTGGACTAATCAGCTTCTTTCAAGCCACTCTGAGTATGTCTATTTGAGATAAATATAACACTTTTAGCTACCACAGGTAGAAGATTCAGATCAATGTACAGGTTCACTGTAGCTCTACAGCAGCTCCTTTGTGCACGTCTGGGATTTTTTAAAGCTGGTAACCCTAGCAATAACACAAATCGCCTCTCAAAAGTCAGCCCATGGTCCACAACAGAACTGCTCAGTCTACTCTAATACTTATGCTGCTGCATTTTAGGATTGAAATTAAAGCCAGTGCTTCGACAGCATTATGCATTCCCTCCACTTCGACGCACAGAGGTTTTTTTAGGTAGCTCATGCTACTCTGGCTTTCCTCAAAAGCAGGGAAGAAAACAAGTTGGTGCATTGCTGGGCTGCCTGAGAATTAAAGCCCAGCAGCCTGACAGCTTATATCATGTACCTTTCCTTCTTTCACTACCTTCAAGACCTTGCATCTTCTCACTGCTGTCACTAGCCTTCCTACTCCTGCTTGAAGAATCACTCCAACACCCTCCATGACAAGAAATTACCAATTCTCTGAAGGTTAAACAAAAAAAAAGAAAAAGAAAAAGATAAATCAAACACCATCTTACATAAGCTCTTCTCTCTTTATGACAAGCGATAGTCTCTTGTGGTTCTCATTTGCAGAAGAAAGTAGGCAGCCCATTTCTATCCTCAGCAGGGCCCAGATAACGCAGTTCTACCAAATAAAGAAATAAACAGGGATTCCCTCTGGCAAGGTCAGAGGAGCAGATGCAAATGATCCCAGGAGCACGAGTTCAACCAAATACAAAAGGTTCTGTGCTCAGTGGGGTTTGGTTAAATAATTCAGGTCCAATCTTTTAGGAACACAAATACAAACCATTCCCTTCTCAATGGGGTAACAGAAGCAAACACACAAAGTTAATGAACCCAGCAGGGATTGACCAAACAGTTCAAACTCCCCTTTGGAGCAGTGAGAATAGCTACGAACAACCTTAGCCACTTGGCATTGGAAAACAGAACCTGCTCTGCTTTTGTTGGATGAGTAAAACCTTCCTTGATTACAGGAGTCCTTCATTCTTTAGGGGGCTAAATTTACTATTAAATGCTGACTAGAGTCATCCATTCAGTTCTGACAGTTCATATGCTAAATCAAAGCAATGGCAGTGAAATGTCTTCTCCAAGCATTCGATCCCTCTGTTTTCTTACTGGGTCCAGAATGTACATCTCCTCACACTCCTGTGCTGCCAACATGCAAGTTCCTTTCCTTCAGACCCATGCTTTCTTTCACACTGTTCTCCTGGCATGAAACACTCTTCTTTTTTTTTCTCCATGAGTATTCTCTAATCCCTCTAAGCACCTGGTCATAAAACTCTTCCAAAGGAGTCAACAGGATCATATAGAAAATACATCCACATGTATCTATGGTTCTCATGGTAGACCAATATAGCCTGTAAATACCATACTGCAACACTAGAACTTCCTGAAACATCAAACCAATCTACCCACACTTTTCTTTTCGTGTGTTTTCTTCTTTTCCCTGCTTCATCTCCTAGCATTCAGGACGTTGTAAATTTCTTCCTATTTTTTCTATCACCTTCTGTGTTTGTATGTGTACATACAATTATTTCTATTAGAAAAACTACCTCCTCACATAAGTATATTCGGTTGCCATAATGAGAAGCAAGTAGATGCTTCTTTGAGACTACACCAGAATGCAAGATTCTCTGCTTATAAAACAACTATATCTGCTGTTCAAAGTAGTTATAAAATAGGCTGTTCAGCATACAGTTATAACTTCTGATTTCATCCTGTATGAGTGTTAGTTAGAAGAAAGGGTTGATCTAAAAGTAGGATTTGAGCTTCAGTTATTAAGAGATAACAACCTACTTACCCAGGATCCAGTAACACTGAAATTAAAGATCCTAATTTAGGTGGCTAATTTAGGTTTCACAAGACTATTGTGCTGCATACAAAAAGCGTTGTATTTATACACCTGGGATAAAACTGATAAATGGCGGGGGGAGAGGCAAGAAAGAAAAAAATTGTAACTACCTTATTGAACTTAAAAACATCTTTCTATGCTATCCCATTCAAAAGAAGAACTAATTTTAATTGTGGAAGGGACAGGCTTTTGTATCCTATTGCATTATGAACACAATATGACTATATTTTCCAGGTTGCATAAAACAATCAGCTTTAGTATTAAGCATGACAGTGGAAGCCACTATTTTTTTAATCACAGAAATAATTCTGAGCTGGAAATCATCAACTGGATCAACACTCCTGCATGCATGTGGGTGCTAGAGGACACAGCCGTATGCACATGATGTATTCACATTTTGTATGTTAGATCTCCTTTATCATGACACACATGAGAGGGAGTCACCAACACAGATGCAGGTCAACTTAACAAACATGCCCAGTGGGATGCGTTAGCTGGCTGCAGGCTGGCATGGGGCTTTGCATGGGACTTCCTGGTGCTGTACAAGCCATAAGTCAGGAAAAAAATCCCATTTTTTGCCCACCCACTGCTAAAGGACCTGAACAAATCCATATTGCAGAGTTCATGTTGGCTCCCACTGAGGTCACAGGCCACCATTACACAAGTAAATCTGAATGATGGTTCTAGCCTTTATTTAATTTTACAGCGTTAAGTGTAATGGTTTTGAATGTGTTTTACGTTATTTGCAAAGTACTTCTGGAAGCCAAGATATTCTCAACCACCAGGCTAAACAATGCCTGTAAAACTCAACATTCATCTTTTATTTTCAAGGTTGCAATATTAATGTTTGCAAACTGTATTGATCAATTGTTTGTTAACTTTTTCTCATATCATATTTCATATTTGTTTCTTTATTAACATCTTGTTTGATGGATATACTGGTATACACAAGAGCACTGCAAAGAGGGCACCCCCATTTGGTGATCAGACAACATGACTTTGTCAACAGCAAAAACCTTGCTATGGCCTAGAATTAGCACACAGAAATAATAAAAGTAAAGGCTAACATTCTCTCTAGACCTTTCTCAAAAATAAAAAATTAAAATTAAAAAATCTGAAGACAACTAAAAACCACTGACTGAAAATATGACATATTATTCCACTTCTGCTAGCTTGAAGGTATATGCCTCTGTGAAATTCCTCAAAATGAAAGTATTTTGGATAATGTCTTTTTCCCTTCTACTCTGTTTTCATCTTCTGCATTTGTCATTTTTCTGAGGCTACATTTTTTCTTTACCCCTATTTTAACACCTGAATGGCAGAATTAAAAAACAGACAGGTAAAGAATGTAAACATTCATAACTCTAAAGATAAAAATAGCATTAAAAAACCATAAATACTGGTTACTAGGGAGGAGCATCATCTATGCTGTGTAAAAGCTGTCCTACAAATGAGCATGTCTCTGACAGTTTCCAGTTTCAGTGTGGAAAACCCAGTATGTCGGTAGGATGAGCAGAGCAGAACAGTAACTTAATCTTTTACCTTGAGGTTTTTTATCCTAATAAATGGTGAGAAGGAAAATGCTCTCACAGAAAGAAGGAGGAGAAAAGAAGGACAGAGAAGATGGACGCATGAAAGTATTTGTTTGAAAACAGAGAAATTATTTTGATAATCATTATGAGAAATAATTTCCATTTAAACTAATCAGGCAAGTCAAAGCAAGTGATCCAAAAGACTAACTTGAGTCTTGAAGAGCAGTGGAAAGAGTCTCTTCAGCCATTACTGCGTCTAAACTATGAGTAACCCCTTTTAACCCAGTGGAACTGTGCAAGAGGGAGCTCAAGTTTGGACGCGGAGTCACAGAAAGAGAGGAAATGCCAATCAAGAAACACTGCCATATTCTTTGACTGAGAGAAAACCCGACAGTGCTTTCAGGTATCAATTTTAAATGCCCTTCCTGGATTTCTCTACCTCATGTGAATTTGGTCCTTATATTCATTAGCTTTGCTTATAAACCTATTTCAGTATTCTTTTACAGCTAAAACTGAAACAGGCCATGCATGGCTCTCATTATACTCTAGTGTTGTTATGTATGAATGAGGAAATAAGGTAAATTGAAATAAAGCATGTTCATATCCAGCATAACTACATCAAAACATCTCTTTTCAGACAGCTACATCAGAAAAAGAGGAGAATAAAAACTACCTTATGCCTCTAGCCAACATAATTATATCTGCACAAGAACAAGAAAACAGGATCTCCTTTTTTCTTATTCTTCACATATACAATGCATACTTCATGCTTTGTAAATACAGGCTATTACGGCATATTCTTTTCTACCTATTTTCCTTAACTATACAACCCAGAGGTCTCAAAATACACAAGCTTTTTTCACTCCTTGCTAAAATCTCTGTTGTGGCTTCTAATCATGGGGTATTGAGTGCCCTGATTCGCCTTTTGTAGTGCTGGTGAGAAGGGAAAAAGGCTGCCTGATGTAAGACAGGGAGTTGGGATCCCTGTGTGATACAATGAGCAGAGATCTTATAAATTCCTCAGGGCAGAAAAGAAGCCTTTAGTTTAAGACTATGTACAAATTATTATAAAGATGTAGGTCTTAAAAAAGGGTCTGGTAATGTGATAATAGGCCCATTGCTGCCTTCACCTTCCAGCACCAATTTCCCTCCACAGTCTATTCTGTTCTCTCCTCCTACTCCCAGATGTAACCCCCTTGCTCAGCCAGCTTGAGTCTCTGTCCTAGGAACATTTTTTTCTGCCTCTGAAAGTTCCAGTTTGCAGTTTATAGTTCACCAATTTCCATTTCTAACATCACTAGGAGGCATTGTTGAGAACACTGGGTTCAGTACCCAGTTTCAGACCCAAATCCATCCCTGGCATAGCATGCAAAAGCAGTTAACTTCTAGAAAAGATTTGCTCAGTGGAGAGTGTATTCAGCAAAGGCAGAATTGCCAAGGAATTCAACACATAAAATTCCAATTGTTAAGAAATCAGACACCTATATTCCCATGGGGAGCTTATTTGCATCATTAAGTTATTCTTTTTTTTCTTTCTTTTTTGAACCTGCCCTGAGGGCCATATTAAAAATGCAAACTATAGGAGCTCAATTTGGTAATCTTAACTCCTATAGTTTTTTTAATTCAATAGCATGGCAAACTGTTGAGACATCCTACATTTTAAGTTTTCCAATTTCCATCTCTCAATAAGGTCAGCAGAGAAAAGCAGCTATGTATCTCAGAAGCCAATTTGTTATAGTTGGTAGTTTGAACATAGTCCTGTGTCACTTCAAAAATTCTAACCTTCACTGCCAAATATTTATATCATTATCCCAAAGATTTGAAAAAAATGCCACAAAGCACTTCATTTCTAATGTTAAAAAAGCACTCTAATACAATTGATTTCAAAAGCATATGCTGAAAGTGAGCACATTTCTCTTTCTGCAATACTAATAAAACACATCACAGTAGTAACTGATTTTGTTTTAAAAATCAAATATGCATTTTGCATATATGCTTTTGTCATTGTTGTCAGCACAGAAATGATAAATTCTTTTTGATTTGCTTCTTCATGTGTTTTTAGTACTGTAAAATATATATTTGTTCTCAGTATATCTTGAATTCGGAAAACAAACACTGAGAAGTACAAGTCTGAAGTTGACACTATTAGTTTGATACTAATACAAGAGACAAATTGAGGTTTCAGTCTCCTTTCTGCTTGTATCATCAACTGAAAAAAGTGTCTAAGTCATGAGTGGCAAGCAGGAATGCTAAAATCTTAATTAATTTATTTCTATGAAAAAAAAATCATTTCTGTCTTTTGGGATAATGTAGTGCTTTTTTGTGACTGATTTTACTAATTTCTATTGCACAGAACACACGCAAAAGGCAACGTACATCATTGCACTATTGTTACCACCACTGTAGTGACAGCAAACGGCTAAGTGCTTTGATGCCAAATACATTTTGAACACCACTACAGTACTTTGTCATATGTGCTATCCCAAAGTGCCAAACTTGGGAGCACTGCCAACAGTTTGCTGTCACTGAGTCCATACGATGGAAGGGCATTACAGAATGGTCATGCCTGAAGCTGCAGCAGGAGTCTGCTAGCATGTGTGGGAGGATAAACTATTCCAAAGGACCAGAGCATTACAAATACATAAAGATAAGAAAAGCCATGAGATACAGGAGGTGTTCTGAGCTGTCTTCTGTACAATGTAGTTTCTGAATGTTCTCACAGCACCTTGATTATCACCTACAAGTAATGGAGAAGAGAAGACTGATAGGGGATCTTATCAATGTTTATAAATATGTAAAGGGCGGGTGTCAAGAGGGTGGGTTAAGGCTCTTTTCAGTGGTGCCCAGTGACAGGAGAAGGGGCAACGGACAGAAGCTGGAACACAGGAAGTTCCGTCTCAACATGAGGAAAAACTTCCTTACTTTGAGGGTGACAGAGGACTAGAACAGGCTGCCCAGGGACATTGTGGAATCTCCTTCTCTGTAGATATTCAAAACCCGCCTGGATGCATTCCTGTCCAGCCTGCTCCAGGTGAACCTGCTTTGGCAGGGGGATTGGACTAGATCTCTAAAGGTCCCTTCCAACTCCTACAGTTCTGTCATTCTGTGATACAGCTGAGTCCTCCTTTGGAAAATGTTAAAGAGAGATAAAAGTGAAATAACTACCAAGCTTGCTGTCAAAACAACTGGAAAGTGTTCTTTTGGGGAATACAAATGTTCATGCTGGAAGAAAGCAAAAACTGTTTAAGCAATCCTGCATGTTTGGGCAGCTCCAGTCCATGGAGTTTTATGCATTAAAATCAGATGCTGTCATCATCTTCCATAGTAATCATACAAAAAGGATGTCAAATCCACCTGTTCTAAAATATTCCAACTTCTACAATGTTTAGGCTTTCTGCACTTTTGTCAATAGCTGACTTAAAAGTACAAGTGTCCTACAGTTGAAAGTTACTAGCCAATTCTATGCAATTTTCACTATTATTTAGAGCACTGCTTTCTGTATTTCTGTATTGAAATACATTCAATACTTCACATTCAATAATTATGATATCAAGTTAAAAGGAAATGCATCAACAGCTAAATTTAAAAACAAACAAGCAAACAGGCTTAAGTTTGTTCTCTAGTGCTTCCTGATTTTGTGAATTTACATTAATTCCATTTCTTAAGATCTTAAGTCTTGCAGCCACAAAGAAAAAGAATATATTATGCTAAGACCCCATTTTTTTCCCATTCATTTTCCTCCTTCATTTTTGGGAACATTTTAATTGCCCTAGTTATGTTTATATACTTTTGGAAATACTTATTCAATTTTTATCAGCAAATGTTTTTAATGCATACCTCTGATTACATACTACTGCAAGTGTCATGAGACAGAAAAGCACCATGTCCCAAAATTAAAAAAAATATTAGCATGTAACTGGGGGCTTGACCTTGAAGATAACAAATAAAGGAACTACTTAAAGACACTGTATAAACTAAAATTAAAAATATAATCAACAAAATAATGAGCTGATGACGATTAATCACACACACCCCCAGACACAAATATTATGAGTTAAAAATCTTGAGACTGCAAGGAAAAAAGAATAAACTGAGATTCTTTCTAGTCTGTCAGCCACCATAACCTGGTTAGCTAGACATTTGCTCTTCAACAAAAGCTTAACATTATTTTGATTCCTAACTATAAGACCAAGAGCTGTAAGAAATATGGGAAATACGTGACAGATTGTAAAGCCAAATAGAGTTCCCCGATCAGTTTGTTCAACATCCTCTATTTGTCAAATCATGGAATATTATCTCCTTACTCCTGTATCTGAATTACTTTTCTTTGAATACTGCAAACTTTTCTTAAAATATTCCAAGATTCACCAAAAAATTATGACAGTTGGCACAACAGCTCACAAATACATGCAAGACAAGGTATGCAGGTTTGGACTGAGATGCGTGTGTGGAACACAGCCTGTTTCTCACTTTCATTTGACGCATAAAACACTTGGTCAATGAGGTTGTGTTTTCCTATCTAACCTGCTCCTTGGTGCTGTGCAAATGTTAGGCCTTATATATTACATGAACAGGCACAGAAACCAGTAACATTCTCTGTCAATGATTAACGGCTATGACCTAACCCTTTTTTTAATAAAAATCAAAAGACAATTATGTTTTCATAATCATATTGACCTTGAAACATAAAAGACATTTCACAGCACAGATTATTAGTACAAACCAAAAACATTCTTCTTTTCTTGACCCTCACATAAGAAAATGGACAGCTTTAACCCTGGTGTAAGGGATGCAATTAATCAATAATTCTATTCAGACACCATCTTTGCTAAAGCAAACCTCTCCTCAAGAAAAATACAACTCTTCAAAAGCATCCTATGATGTTGTAATAGGGAGAAAAGTCAGGTGAGCTGTAATCTCTCTTCTGAACTGGAAGAGATGCAATAATAACCAGAGTTACTGGAAGCAAAACCACCTGCTCATCATAAAAACTGGACAAGATAACTTACTTGAGAAACAAAGGGTACCAGAGAGGACTTTTTTCTAAAATGAAGAGAAAGAAAAACAACTGGGTGCCAGAAATATATATATATGTATGTATATAAAGGAATAGACAAGAAGTATGACATAGTGAAACAAATCCAAGAAAGAAGAATAATGAAAGAAAAATATTTTAAAAAACATCAGCTTGAGATTCAAGAAGTGCTCTTTTCTCTCCCTTAACTTGCCTGTCTCTAACTAGCAGCATCTCCTCTAAGGTTGCCCAAAGGATGTCCTGCCTCCATAAAACTCAAATTCTACAATGAGGATTTTGCCATAGCAAGAGCTGAGTGAGCTTAATTCCAACATATACTCCAGAGAAGTGACAGATGGAATTAGGTAAAAGAGCAGGAAGAAGACTTTTTTTATATACTATTAACAATGCATTCATTTACACTGAAAATTTCTGAAACAGAATTCCACCTCTCTTCACTGCAACTGCAGAGCCACAGTGTTTAACTACACCCTGGTTCTTTGATGTTTCCCTTTGTAATATTTCAAAGTCTCTCCCTTTACATGTAATACACCTGTTCAGATCAGTTGTATCACTAAGTAATCCAAAGAGTTTTCCTATCTGTAAAACGTGTGAATTTAGTTTTCCGCCATCCATGAAGACCTTCCATGAAGACTGCAATTGATATTTAGGCTATTCCACATCTCAGAATCACAGAATCACAGAATCACCTAGGTTGGAAGGGACCCTTTAAGATCATCTAGTCCAACCAATCTCCATCATACAATTAAAATAAGGCTGACTTCATTAACCAAAATCACTTACTGCTGCCATAAAAGAAAATCCATAATCTCCACCCAGTGTTTGCCTATTCAAAATGATTAGCTGTTTTGCTCTGGAGCCACTTAACATTGTAAATGCAATGTTGCAAACTAAGCTAGCTGGGCCCTTACAGATACATGGAGTTCCAGTTCTATAATAAATTGCACAAATAATAGAAACATCTGGAGTATAATTTCTTCTCTGAATTTATTCCACCATGTGGAAGGAGTAGATAGTCAGCACTCATTCTCAAGTATGATATTCAAAGTTAGCAGTCAATAATGGAAGGAGAGAGGAGAGAGCCGTCTTTAAAAATAAAAAGGGAATCACTTATACATTATGCCCAGATTTAATACTTGTACATAAAAGCATTTACCACTTTTATTGAACTATTTGTCAGTTTTCTGCTTCTTTTAAATATCAGTCTACATTCCTCTGTCTAGAAGACTACCCTTCATATCATGATTCATCTAGACAGAGGCAATATTTTGTTGGCTCGATTGGTGTGCTGTTAAGTTTATGGCCCCATTCCTGCAATGGAAGCTGCAAGCACCTATTTCATTACTATTTGATAAGTAACTTGAGAGCCACAGATGGATGTCACTATGGAAACACGAGTGATTATCATAGAGACTGATGAAACAAGAATGGACGCCTCCATGAGGCAGCAGCTTCCTTCAGTTTCTTTCTTTTTCCCAAAACAGCTTTCAATAATACTTTTGGTAAGACTCCTTTACTGATAGCTCAGACTGGCATCTGAAAAACCAGCTATCTCTTATTGTTATTCCTTTCTTTTGTTTTCCTATCCACCTGACTGGAAAAGCAACGGAGAACCCAAGTCAGTTCTGCATCCCTGCAGGACTGAGAGACAATGTGCCCTCCCAGGAGTACCAGGGGACACTCTGGTCTCTGAAATGTGAACAAGGCAACTTCTCAGTCTCTTCTAAGATTGCTTCAGTGTCTTGTAGGGGCCACTTCAATAACCATGAATGCAGGACACAGACATCTCTGTGGGCACAGAAAACTCCTTTTCTCTTGGGATGATTGCCCCTCACCAGGGACACTCCAGACTATTCCCTTCAAGGACCTTGAGCCCACTGTGTGCTAGCAGAGATCAAGTAAAGAGGACGATGGAGTATTTTTCCCACTCTGGTACCAGTTACACCAGAAGCTCTTTACACAACCACTAACTAAAGCCAGCAGTGTTTGGAGACAATAATGACAGCATTGTCAGGCTCAGAGCAGCCCAGAGCAGGGGAACCAGTACTACAGCTGGCATGGTGCAGCAGAGGGTCCATCCAGACCCACCTTCCCCAAGGTCAACCCGACCCCGGAGCCATGACATCAGCGCTTCTTGCAGGCCCGTTTCTGATGACGGCAAGGGCGGCAGCACGCTTTTTCCTTTGCTGCTCTCGCCGCCGCGGCTCCCCGCCCACATTTCCCAGCGGAGCTGCCCCCGGGGCGGGGGCGCCCTGGACCGCGGCTCCGCTCGGGGCGGGCGGTACCGCATCCCCCAGGGGATACGGCGGGAGGCGGCCCCGGCTCGCCGCCCCGCCGGGATGTGTGCAGGGGGCGGGATCGCGCCGCGCCCCCCGCCTCAACCCCCCCGAAGCTGCGGCCTCGGCCCGGCCCCGCCGCCCGCCTCCCTGCCCCGCTGTCTGTCAGAGCCGGGCGCCCACATGGCAGCGGGGAGCCGTTCGCTGCAGGGCCGGCGGGGCGTGCGACGTCTCCCTGCAGCGGCTGCTTTGGTACGGGGCGGGGAACAGCGCCCGCGGGGCAGCCGTCCGTCCGGCCGGCCATCCATCCATCCATCCCTGCATGGGCGGCGGGTCGTGTGTGCGTGTGTGTATGTGTGTGTGTGCGTGTGTGTATGTGTGTGTGTGTGTGACTGACAATGCGGCGCGCACAGCGCGGGGGCAGCCGCCCTCACGCAGCCAGCCGGGGGCCACGCCGGCGCGCCCCGGCGGCGGCAGCCCCTTCTCCGTCCCCCGGAGCCCTCCCCGGCGGGGGCGACCTCAGCGGCCTCGCTGCTCCTCCTCCTCCTCCCTCCTGGCGGGTAGGTTACGTTACCTGGTCTCTAGCTCGGGCTGGATCTAATCCCGCGGCCGCCGCCGGCTCCTCTCCCTGCCGCGGGGATGAGCGGGCTAATTAATTTATTTATTTCCCATGAAGTGTCCTCGGCAGCAGAGCAGCGGCGGGAGAGCCCGGGCCGGGCGGCAGGGAGGGAGGCCCGGGTGCTGCTGTGGGGCCGACGGGGCGCCGCTGTCCCGGGGGTGCTGCCGGGGAGCGGCCGACGCGCTTCAGCACCGGCGCGGGGGGGCGGGGGCTGCGGAGGAGACGCCTCCCGGGCTGCCCAACCCGGCTCGGAGGGGCCGGCGGGGGCGCGGCGCCCGGCCCGGGGAGACGGAGACAGCGCGGGAGGTGGGACGCGCCGGGCCGAGCTGCGCCGGGGGGCAAGGACGGGCGGGCAGGACCGGGCCCCCGAGGTGAGGCGTGAGCCCTCCCCCGCCTACCTGCCCGCCCGGGGCCGCCGCCGCGGGTCCCGGAGCTGCCGAGCGCGGAGTCTCCCCCCGACCTCGCTCGGAGGCGCGGCCGGGGGAGTGTGCGGCTCGCCGTGGAGGAGAAGGGCACGGAGAGCACCACCAGCCGCCTGTCGTGGTCTTCACCTCGCCGCTGGCAGCGCAAGACGTGTCCACCCCCTCCACAGCCCCGGCCCCACCCTGTTCTCCTCCTCTTCAGAGCTGAGGATGCCAAATATTTCACATTATAAGGCTGTTTGCACTCGCTATCCCACGAAAATAGGTTAACAAAAGACGCATCAGTTCGCTCGTGTTAGGGAAAAAAACCAAACAAAAAAAACAGGAATCTTTTTGTGCTAAACGCGGGAACTTTGTCTTCTGAAGCAGGAACTGAAATTTGGCCAGTCAACAATGAGTTCAGCAATGAGTTCTTGACTAAAATCTTGGTCACCTCTTCCTTTGCCCCCCTTTTCTCTGCCTTAAAAAAAAAAAAGTTACAAGAACTGTTTTGTATATATCATGAACATAATTATGGAAGTGGCCACCAAATTCTCCAACAATTCTGTCCTGAAGGCTAAAATCCTGTAGGGAAGAGATAAAACATAATCATATAATTGCATAATTAAAGCCTTTACCATAACGCCTATTCTCATGGGTAAGGATTGCACACTACATGCAACATTTAAAGTGGTGTGAGGAGGCTGCACTGATTGCTGTTGTTGACATGTTTCAAAATGTGTGCAAAAGTAAATGTGGTTATCATGTGATGATTTTTTTTTAACTTTATTACATGTTCTTTGTTTAGTGAGAACTTTATGAATACAGACAAGTTAGGAACTGAGACTGCCTGTGTAGGGAGAGGAAGAGAGAGAACTTGGGTTGTAGCTAGGGATATTCCAGTTTGCTCAGCTGCTAGTGAAGGAGGGAAGGACTTTATGGGGTTGTCTGTTTACTTTCCGTTAATACCATTTGAATCCCTTAACTAGCATCAGCCACAGTGAACAAAAAAGTTTGCAAAATGATCTCGAAAGGAGCATGGCAGCCCAAAAAAAAACCTGCAGCATGAGTGGCAATACCTGTTACACATCAAAGAATCCGTCCACAGTGGACTGACATCTTGAAGCACAAATTCCATTGCTTATGAATCTGTTTGCATTTGTATGAGAAGTGTTAGGAATTAATCGGTGCTTTAAAGTGTAATCATTAAACCAGAAGATACAGACCCAGAAATCTCAGCAGTGTGACATTTTCAGTAATGTAACATTTTAACATTCATTCTTTCTCTAGGACACTGTTGTTATAATCGGTGTATCAACTGTTTCTACTGCAAGTCTGGATGCAGTCCTGAGTAATGTGCTCTGAGCAGTCCTGCTTTAGCAGAGGAGTTGGACTAGATGATCTCTAGAGGCACCTTCCAACTCTGACAATTCTGTGATTCTGTGATTCCATGAAGTTCTTCAGATTGAGGAGAGAATACTTTGTCACATGTTTGTAAAGCATCTGGGTCGCTACAGTCTCTGGGCAGATCCTGGCACTGTAGTCATAAGGAGCAGTAAGTAACTCACTGGTAAATAAAAGCATACACTTTTATTCCTGAAACAGGCTGAACAGTTTGGAGTCATTTTTGTGACATCACATAAGCACAGTAGTACTTGAATTACATATCTGAGTCCAGGGACAGTTTTAGAAGCAAACATCCATGGTGACTGCCAGGGCAGCTTGTGAAGTCACAATTACATTAGTTTAGGTAGCAGTGTCAGTCATCTCTTGTGCAAGTGTGTGAAGGGAGCCTTTGGCCAGTATCCTCACAGTGTCTGTCCTGGCAGCAGGTTGCATTGCAGGCTTTGGAAGACCAACAAGCACCTAAAAGGGTCCCACTGAGGCAAGTAGAGGGACGAGCAAAGCAAGGGCACACAAGCAAGGGAGGCTTGGGAACAGATGCCCATGGTCAAACTCTCGGTCGCTTCCAGGCAGGCTCACAATTACAGGATTAAAAATGTGTAAATTGGGATGAAATCTGATGTAAGATCTTTCATAGAGAAGCTGCTAGTGCTGCAATCAGTAGTGTACTTGGCAGTAGAGCAGTATTAAGCTCTCTTCCATATTCAAACATTTTGTATGCCCTGACGAAAATAATAGGCCATATAGGACCTCAGACATTTCCTGTAAAATGCAGAGCATGGCTACATTGCCTTTTACAGTGAAATATTGAAGTTCACATCCTGTTTTATAGAATGTTAGCAAAATGATTTTCAAAGGGAGCTGAAAAATAAATACCTGAAGATTTAAATGGTATCTGGTCTTAATTGTGTGGTTCTATTTCCTCCACTGATGTGCCTTAACTAGAATAAATATATAGTTATATAGATATAAATATAGATATTTTTCTATAGATGTATACAATATATATTACAGCCAATGAATTTTACAGTGATATATGTGAAAAGGTATATCATATACACAGTATTTGCTGTACTACCTAGTACATGCTGCACAGTATGTATAGTACAGTGCTACATACAGTACAAATGGATGTATCCTATGTTTATATATAATAAATTTGTGTTTATATTGCTATTACATATATAACATACCTGTACAGAAATAGTAGATTATATTAACATATGTTAACCTTACATAGAAATATATGTTTTCTGTAAATACAAATGTGCTTCATGCAGTTTCTTTCTATACCTCTTTTCAGAACACACTTTTGAGGAAAAGTGTATGCATGTTAATTGACTTACTGTTGCTATGTGCTTCACGGCACTTTGCAGTTTCTAATCCAAAGCAGAGACTGAACAGAACCTAGCTGCAGTTTCAACAGTGTGGGATTCTGGCCTACAGTCTGCACAGGTTTAGGTACAGCTTACTGTCTGCATCCTGCTTAAATTCACAAAAATTACCATAAGCCCTCAGACTAAAAGTTGATGTATAATTTTATTTTTTATGTGGACCTCGACTGCAGTGGTGTCAGGTTTTTAAAGTGAATGCACTTGTCTGTGAGTGCTGCAGAGTTAAGGCTCTAAGGCTCTGAAGTGATTCAGTTTGCTGTTGCAGACTGGAAAAACAAGACCAAATTGTCATCATTCTACATCCTACCAGTCTCAGAGCACCTTCAATGCAGGAAGCCCATTATTCAAAGTAAAAATGTTCATACCCACCCTCTAAGGGTAAGAATTAAAAATATATTAGTGATAGTAATTAATAATTTACATGTGAATTTCAAGAAGCTAGCAAAGATTCAGAGCTGCATGTGCACGTGTGTATGTGTCTGTGTAAGGGAGGGTGGCATTCTCTATTTTTCAGTGATCTAATTGTAGAGAAGAAATTAAACAAACTTACCTATCTAGTGTGTGTGTGAAAAGAAGTCACACATCTGGTTATTCACTCTGTGTCCATTCTATGGTAAGATAGACTTCTGGGAGGTTGCATGTTATACACTCTCCTGTTTCAGTTGATAACAGCTTGAGGTCTTTTTAGTGATATTAACAGAAAAAGATTTTAAATATGATTTTTCACAAGAGAAAAACAAAATACTGCAAATGTTGAATACCTAATGGTATTTTCTTTGAGTTTATCCACTAATCATTTGGGTAAGTTTCCTAATGGAATAGTCCATTTCCCCAACATGCCACTTGTCATTCAGTTCCATTTGAACCTAAAATTTTACAGGTCCTCTCCTGAGCTTAGATTCCTCTGGTACATCACAGGTTATAGCTTCTTGTCACAGAGGGTGCATGTTTATGGTTGTCTGCCATTCTGGCCTACGTAAGTGTACATTCTAGTTATGTTGTTTGTTTATTTTCTGGACTGATTTCTGTTCCATAAATGTGCCACCCAAATTTCTCTCATGTCCATATGCAGGCTGGTGTGGTGTGTATGTTCCTCATATCCAGCAAACTCACAAGGCGTTATCATTAGAATTATATTGGTAAATCAGCTAGATCACCTTCTGTAAGCTTTGTATCAACACCTAATCATTGTCAGCCTGTGTCTCACTCTACCCTTATTCATACACACAGACAGCACTGTCGCTAGCATAAAACTTTAATCCTAGTTCTATTAGTGAAAGAGATACGTACACTTCAATTTTTTTTGATAAAATTCATATAAATATGGTTAGACTGTAGAATTATAACGATAAAACATAGCCAAAGCACATCTTTCTATTGAGGTCAGTTTTCTCTATAAGCATCAATCACGTCTATTCCAGGCCCAATAAAATTCTTTTCTTTTACAGCTCCTGGGGACACAGAATACAGCACATCATTGTAACTACAGCAATACACTCAACTGCAAAAGATCTCTGTCCGGCATCACAGAGAATTTGAGGCAGCTGGCAATTATCAGCTGAAGCAGGTAGTCAGTAAAAGTATAGAAGACAAATAGATAATAGAAAAGCAATCTGGAAACCTGGGAGAGAGAATAAACCTCTCTTCCAGAGGGGAGGTAACAACTCAGGTAGGTCACTGATAAACACAACTCCTAGATCAGTGCTGCATCTAATACTGCTGAAAATACAGTATCCGTTCATGCCTGGCATCTCTGAAGTAGTATTCAAGATGTTGTTGGAAATGCAGTTTGACAAATTCACTTAGAGAAATCACTGTTACAGTAAAGTGAAGAAGGATCATACTGCTGAAAGACAGCTGACCAAAATCCCAGGGACATCATGACCATTACAGTTGCCAGAATAGAAAACAAGTTACACCCCCTTCTTATCCTTCTCTGTCTATACTGCCAGTGCAACCATTATGTAATATTCCTGCCCTAATGCCCATGATCATTTGTGGGGCAAGTGATTTCTTTTTGGTGTAATTTCTACTTGTCTTAAAATAACTGATCCATTCAGTTTTCCCTACCATGAGCACAAAGAAGAGTGGTCTATGAGTAAAAGAATGTGTTGTTCTTTAAAAAAGTCCTACGAAACATCTTTCTTTTCAAGTCAGTCTTATAATTCTCAAATTCCTGTCTATGGAAAATGTGAAATCTTTCATGAACATGCAAGGAAACTTCTGATAACGCTTCTTGCTGAGTTCTGAGATGTTGTATGACTATATTGGTGGTAGGGAGATAGCATCACAAGATATTTTTGTGAGAGTGGACACAGTAAAGAAGTCTGTCAGTGGCATCTTTCCACCGAGTGCTAGAGTTGCTTCACTGTCATCTGTCTTTATTTTGCTAACCCACTCAGGTGGACCATGCAAAGTAGCTGATGTCAGTGAAATGTGAATTCTTGTGGAGCTGAACAACAAAAGACCAAAAAAATACTTCTACTGCTCAATTTGCTTTGAAAGTTGCTTTAAAAGAAATCTGTCTGTGCCACAGGAGATATAAATCATTCTGTGCTCTGAAAGAGCATAAAGCAAGACACATGCATCAAATATTTTTAGAGTATTAGCTACTCTTATTAAAGGAAGTCCTAACCAGGAAAGCAATATATTATATTCACAAAACCCATTAACAAACTTTATATGTGTCCATGTTGCTGGTTGCATAACTAATGTGTGCCCTTTGAACAGTCCTCTCTGTAATTCTTAAATAGCAACTGATGTACATGTTTTTATTTTTTATGTATTAATACTTGTTTCACAATGCCACTGGACACGAATTAATTGTATGTCTCTGTAAATTCTCCCTCTAAGTAGTGATTACTGAGGGTGGTTTTCCTTTCATATGTCCTTCTACAACTACTAAAATAAGTAAGGGCCAAAATTTCAAATCTTACGTACATTAGAAGTTTAAAATGACCTGCTATTTTGAGGCCTGATTCATCTTTCCATTGTGCCATTATAATCCCACTAATAGACTCTGGGCCAGTTAAGACCCCTTTTTTTTTTCATCGTTTCCTCAGTTCAGATGTTATACAACTGCAAATTACTACCATTGTGCTATAAGATACGCCTAACTTCATTAGATTACATAACATTTTTACTTATGCGTGTGGTTCTACAATGCAATACAAGGAAGCAGAATACAACTCTCCTTCTGGGGAAGGCCTCAGACTGCTAATCCAACCCCTGTTTTCCCTAACAGATTCATGGCATGGCAGCTATATGTTTGCAGGTGTTCGCATATGTGTTTTTACTTGTTTTTGGTGACTCTTATTCTCCAGCAATTAGGCCTGCTGGAGATTCTGATAGTGTCCTGGGATCACACTACTCTGTTTTGGTTATTCCACATAATCAGTCGTAAAATTTTCTTTATTCATATTTCCATTTTATTGTCAGTCATTTGTCTTGTTGCCAGTAATGTCTTTGGACACACAAGTATGATGTCTTGTATTGAAATATCCACTCGTTATCAAATGGCTTGAATTCTGCAGCAGTTTTTATGGTCTAGGGTGAGACTTCAGTGGAGATTAAGATGCCTTAGGCATCTATATGGAAATGCTCAAGTGTAAGTAAGCTATATGTGTAAACTATTGTTCCAGACAACAGAGCCAATGCAATCCGTGGAGCCTACCCAGTGCATCCTCAGCTGACAAACTTCTTTGCATATGTTACAGAGTGAGCTGGGTTGTTCTCTACGTTCCATCTGAACACAGAGAAAAATATGGCATCTTGTAAAATGTACCATCAGTTTCTGTGTCTTACAGTTCTCTAAAGGACACAACTCCCACAAACTGGAAAAATATCCTACTGTAATCATTAAGCTTCTGACAAAAATAATAAAAAGAACTTTCTTGAGTTTCTCCCAAAGATAAATTTGGATTTCATGAAATTGTCCTGTCTTCTCTTCTCATTTGCTGTGACTTGTGCACATCATACAGCTGTATACTTGAAACTGGTAACACGTATTTGGCCAAGTAAAAACAATCTTGGGTAATCTTTTTGTGCCTTTGTCCTGAAAATGTTTATCAATATAATGATGTCACTTCTTTAATCTGTCAGGGTTATTCCATACATTTAAGATATTAACAGGATTATTTGAGTTGGTATCCTGTAATAATGGGAGACTGCATTTGTTGATGCGGAAGGTTACTCTGAATTCAGTGTCTGTGTCTTACTTACCTGCTCCGTGTGAATAAAGTACTTTTTGTAAACATGTTTTTTTGTTTCCTTTGTAGTGATTATATATATCAGGGGAAGGGAAGTCATTGTCCCTTAGCCTAAAGATTTTTATTTTTCACAATACCTGTTTTGTTTTAGAGTACTGGGTTAATCTGAAGATCACCAGCTAATATACCAGAAAGCAGGTTTGAATCCAACCATCAAATAACGATGGAGAGCAATAGCAAAGGACACAATTCATGTTATGGTTGGACTAAGGTTACATAGGGTGGCTACTGACACAGAACAGCTATGGAGACAGAGCCTAGACAGCTGCAGAGCAGTGGCAGCCAGGCAGTGCTCCTCAACAGATGAAGTTGAGGCCAAAAGAAGGAGGACTTAAGTCTCAGATATTAGTTGCTCCAATATAGAACAAACAAGCTATATAAGAACCTTACATACTGTGACAAGAATTACAACAGCTAGTTGATAACAAAGGCCTTAGAGCTTCTTGTGCAACTTTTCAAATAGAAGTTTTCATAACCAAAGTGTTATAAAAAGATTAACTTTTGAAACTAAAGTTCTAAAAATTGTATATACTAGGTACATCATAAAAAACTTTTGCCATCAAATATGTCATATACTGAGTCATCAAAGAAAGGCCATGGCTTCACAAGTACATTTCAGTTTATGCAAAGATAATGCTAGCTATCCTTTGGCTGGGAATTAGAAATGTGAGGCCAGGTATATTGGTTTTAGTATCTCAGCTCACCAACTCTTCATGATGGTACACTGTGTCTCAAGTACTTAAATTGTTCTTTGAACAAGGAAAAACTATGAAAGCCCTGTTTCTCTCTGAAAGGAAATTTTTCGGATATAATCTTAAGCTATGTGCATCTCCACTGGCTGAAAAGGTTACTTTTCCTATTTGTAAAGCATATTAATACTTTGCCAAATAATTGCAGACACTAACACAAGGGCCTGGCAGCTCAAACAGCTCAAAAAGGAGAAGGAGAAGATATGCAGTATGAAAAAATCTCTGCAGAGAACTCATAGCTGTCTGTGACCCTCCCTATTATTCTGTGTAGGACACGCTCAGGTAGCTCGGATTAGCCATGGGTATAGATGATGTCAGAACCAGTCCGCTTTTAGGCTTTCATTAGGAAAATATGATGTAAAACTGTGGTATCAGATATGAAACAACCCCTTACATATTTTTTTAATGTCAATAGAATTATTTTTCATTAAGCTTTAAGTCATGTGTGCTGTATACTATGTATAATTTTTCTCCCATTAAATCCAAAAATCTTTCCTGATAAGAGCATCCTTTCTCAAAGTCCTTCTTAAAATAGAATAGCTTGATGCTGCAGATAGCACTTTGACATTGAAGAAAACCAGGGAGATATGAACAAATTCTAGCAAGTCTGGAACTGGTGCCTGTATACTTCAGAAATGGTTTGACTCATTAGTAGATTAATGGGCTGCACAGACAGCTGGATCTTTGAAAGAAGTCAGTGAATTAAGGACAGACTATTACCCTGTAGTTCCCATTAGCCTGCACATTAACCAGATAGATCTACAGATATTTCTGTTCTATACAAATCACTGAACAATAGATATAGGTTTTATATAAAATCCGCATGGCCATAAAATGGAATGTAGGAACATTTCACAATTACTGCAGTTAGAATGGCCAAAGCTTTTGAATACAGCTTTGTCAGGATTTTTATTCTCAAGAGCCCATCACAAATCTGAGGTAGCTGAACATCACAGACTTAGGTTTCTTACTATGGTTATTTTGTGCTCAGTAATAATTCATAAAACCATTTAACAACTTTGATGTAAAAATATATTTTGATATATCTGATAGAAAATATAACTGATCTTGGCTCAGGGCAAAGAATGGGTAAGATGAACTGTCATCTATAGTTGCAAGCCTCTGTTCCTATCCTTTATCTTTCAAACAGGGATCATTTGTGATGACAGATACAGTGAGATTCAACAGTCTCTTCCAAAGGGCTTGTAGTGTTCTGTGTGTGCAGGAAGGTCATAGGAAAGGTCAGCAAGGTCCCAGACACTGCACATTAAAGTGTTCAGTTGCAGAGGGGAGCCTCTGCCAGGCACATTTTGGATTTCAGTTACTTTATATGAGATTCATATGACCAAGTGGAATTTTTGCAATGTAGCAGCTACATCGGAGCCAAAACATCTAGGCTACTCTTATTCTCAGTGGTTAGAAGTAGGCATGTGAAAGACTGAGTTAATTTCATCAAAAAGGTCTAAAATGGGTCAGAGGAACTGTACTCTGGAACTGCCCATTTGTCTCTATTGACTACAAAGGCAACCCAGGGTGTTAGTGCAGATATAAACATCTGCAATTCAAAAATCTAAAGTTAAGCGAACTGACTTCCCTCCTAACTTTTCGTTTGGATATTACTATTCTTTTTGAGGGAAAAATTGATTAGTGGACTCAAAACAGATTTATCATACTGCCTTTAGCTGATTTTTGACTGCTCAATAGTTCATTATATTCACTCTGTGTCCTGTATTACAATGACTTATCGCAGGCTTCCATTTTTAGCCAATAGTTCTGCGCTGGATAAGCACATTATTAGTTAAGCTGAAGAAAATAAAAACAAAAAGCCATTAAGTTATGGATGAGAATTTATGAATTTCCAAACTAATGGGCTTCCTCCTATAGTATCCAACATTGAATGATGACAAGGACAGAGTAGACATGGATTGTGTTGTCTTTCCTGATTTTACTTTAGATGTAGTAAGAGAAATATCATCCTGATTCTGCCAGCCAAACAACTTATGCCCCTAAACATAAAGACTTAAAACTTTGTTGGTCAGTTCACTGTACTTTAACTGAAGGTTACTACTTTTATGTACTCCATATGGACTATTACTTGAAAAGTGTGCTTTTAATAAATCCTGTAGTGTGGATGTAATATCAAATACAAGTGAAAAAATGGCACAATTTTGCTTCACTCATATTTTGTGTAAGGTATAAATAATCTACTTACAGGTGGATTGAATCTCCATAAAGTTCTGAAGGAGTAGGGATGTTTTATGCATTGACAAGTCCAAAGCTGTGGCTAATGAACCCAGGCCAGCAATGCAGCTACCATAGACCTGCCCAAAGCTGGCAGTTGATCTGTGATATTCATGGAGAAGATATTTTTCTCCTGCATGTAACACCTCTTTGCCAAGTGTATTCAGACTTGGCACAGGTAGAAATATTTGATGCTCAGCTATTTTCTGCTTTGATAGGAAATATTGGTGTTTGGTGATTTTTTTCTCCCACATATGAAAAACATGTTCTCTGTTTCTTACAGCCTTCATCAAATACTTAGCTAACCATAGTTACAAATATACAGTAAAAGAAGTAATATTCATTAAAAAACCCTAGCTACCAGTCTTCTTGCAGTGATACTGATCATTTAGAATTATCAAATAAAATAAGGCTTGATTTTCAAAGGGGACCAAATTGGACATATGTATAATGAATTCAATTTCCATTTATTTCTCAGTGAGAATTTTTAAAGGAGAGAAAGATGGAAAAATCATAGACATTTGTTTTGAGTAAACACAATGAGACTGATTTGTTGTTTATAAACCAACATTCATGTTTTGTTATGCATATATGACTATACAATTAATTTTGAATCTTAGAGAACTGTGTTTGTTTAGTTCTTTGTCATACATTCCTGTCAATATCCTGAAAGAAAGGAATGAAGATAGAGTGGTTTAAAAAAGTAAAAAAAAAAAAAAAAAAAATAAGCTACCAACTGTGAACTTACTGTCCTAATCA
>KZ505647.1:2721585-2757423 GCA_002844005.1 Limosa lapponica baueri | reverse complement strand
AAAGTTTCCATGGGGAGTTGTCTCTATATTGGGGTAATATTTGAGATCATTTATTGGTATTTGTCTGAATGTTTCACTTTGGTGGTGTCCTGGTAATGTTTTTATTGTGAATTAAGTCAGAAGTTTCCAGATTAGCAAATGAGTGCTTTTCTAAATCTTAATAATGAAAGATCAATAAGCAATTCTAAAATTACTTGTGACAGATCTCAGCAATAATAGAGGAACATAATTTTCATTTCACTTGTGTACTTCAGCACATTTATGTCAATAAGACTGATTATGTTTTAAGGCTGTACAAAGGATTGATTTTTCAATTTAGCTTCTGAATTAAACAATAGAAATAATTTTTATTCTGAGAAGCCAGTGTTTTGAGCTTTTTTTTTTTTTTTTTTTTACTTTAGGACCCAGACAGATGGGGAAAAAAATCAATTAGTTTGAGGTCAAAGTATTGTGTGGCTGTGTACCAATTATTTTCTTAGAACACAGGTAAGAAAAAGCAAAGGAGAAGTTGGACCAGTTCTAGATAAAGCTGCTGGAGAAAGCCAAATATTTCTTTCTGCTGGAATGTTAGAATGTCTGCCTCCGTTGTGCAGCTTGGGCTTAGTTTTCAGTTCACCTTAGGGGAATTAAACCCCTCTAATCCTAACTGCCGAACTGTGACTGGTTTTGTAAAGAGAAGAACAATTCTGGCAGAAGTAACTGAAGTCTTTTCATCTCTTTTCTCTGCATTACCCTCAGAATATCTCTAGCTTTGGGAGAAGGTATTAATTTAACTTATGAAACACACAGTTTCAGGTTCCTACCCGCAATCAGAAAGAGAACAGATCTGAGTTTAGACAAGCACCATACCAGATGGGATGTGGAGCATGCAAAGGCTGGGAAATCTATGGATAGGATATCTGTATGTGGGAGGTACTCCATCTTGTGTAAGACATCATCACTGAGTCAGAGAGAGCAATAGCTTGATAGTTTTGGGTTCAGGAAATCTTTCAGGAGCCACTGGATTTAAAAGCACTAATACGAAACAGCTCAGTGAAAAGGTAAATATGATCTCTCATATCTGCTTTGCATTCTGAAGTTGGGATGCTAACCCAGCATCTGGGAGAAAGTTGGGAATTTAAGCAGAGACTGGAAAATTTCATTATGAATGTCAGAAGCACTAGATTAAGCAGGCATAATGATAGTTCTACATTTGTGTAATGAAATTTTCAAAATTCTGGTAATGAGCACATTTGGCTTGCACTCACATCATTTTGGAGTGTCTGAAAATGCATTTTTTGAGGAATTTATACTTTGTCAAATCATTATCAACATCATCATTATCTCTACTCATCTCTGCTCATCTGACAACGCCTTAGCCCCAGTCCTTCAACAGATTAGGATAGAGCAGAAGTAAAGGATACCATTGGGAACGCTTGGCACGATGAGTGTGTTTGATACGGAGCAGGTTTCATTTTGCATCATGTTACTAAATTACTGCAGTTACAGGAAAGGGGAGAAAGACTATTTCTGGTTGATCAAATGCACCAAATGTTGGAGTTACAAAATTTAACTGTTTGACTTAAAGAATTGAAATACATAAATGCAGATTCAAAAAAAAAGTGTTAAGATTCTGATGCACCGCAAATTTGAAACATGACTCTATGAACAAAGATAATAAGGCAACATGGTAGTCATTCCCTCTAGTCCTCTGCTCACAGGATTTAGTGACTTCCCTGACTCCATTTTTGCCACTTTGTTTTCTTTGTCATGTCTCTCAGTGCATTTCATAGACTGAGCTAAGGGACATCGGTCAGAATTGCAACAGACACTATTTGCTGCCAAATTAGTACCTGCTTAACGCAAAACTCCCTTCTCTCTGTCCCACCTACACATACACACAGAAAATTAAGAATAGGTGGTTTTGCATAACTCTATGGTTCTAAAGTGCGTAGATGAAATTAGAGCTAAAACCAAAATGAGTAAGAGGAAACAATAAGTCATTTTAAACTACAGCATTATGCAAACTTTTTTTTTTAAGAAAAAGAAGGAACACATATGATATAAATTATATTTGTTTAAACTAAAAGAACTCTTCATTATGCAGTTTCAAGGTTTCTAGGAAAGACATAAAAGTGTCTTACTGAGAACTTAAAATTTTGTTGAGGGGAGGTGTGCATGTATGGCACCACCAGAGGTTTGGTTTTTGTAGATCTCAGAAACAGGGTTTCAAAGGATGTCTTTGGCAATCAAGTTCAACCTCCTGCTATTGCTGACTGTGCTGTTATAATAATTTTTAATATTTAGACACCTATATTAAAGTAAATTTTTCTTTCACAGAGTTCCTCAATATTTCCTTCCCACAGTTCCTCACTTCAGATGGATTCATTTCAGAACTTCTCCTCTCTGATAAGTTTCATGGACTCTTATACTCAAATGAGGCACAGTATCAACTAACACCCAAGATTTCTGTTTACAGTCAGTTTACTCTCTCCTGATTCACATATTTACCTTTACCTTATTTTGACAATGCTCCTTTTAAATTAAGTTCTGATTTACCTTTTTGAACATACAAATGTCTGTTTTGCGTGGGTTTTCAAGTGGGTTTCTTTTTCAAGCTGCAAATTGCTCCCGGTAATTAATAACTTATTAGCTACTTATTGACACAATAAAGGATAAAACTTATTCATTCAAAGAACTCAAGATGTAAATCTGAGCGTGAAATATTTCCCTTCACTGCATTATGTAGTTATATCATCCTGTCCATTAAGAAGTGTACTAGTATAAGCATCTTCATTAATTTATGAAGTTTATACTCATTCTTCATTGAGACCATTCATGCTGATGGTCAAGCATTGATTCAATAATAGTCTTTTAGTGACTCATGCACAAAGCTATGTTTGAAGCACACCATAAAAATTATACTAAAACCCAAACAGCTATTCCCTCCAAATCTGATAATCCTTTGCTGCATTTGCAGAGGCCAGGCAGATTCCCTCTCAGCACTTTTTTTTCTGCTTCAATTTTCTACACAAACCAAGAATGTAATTCTGACCTTCTTCAGGTCTGGGTTCCCTATTCCCTGCAGTTATTCTAATTCAGATAGTAGCATTTATAGTATTTTTATGAAGCAATATCTTTTGCTATGGCTTTTAGAAGTGATTTTCCATGATGCTCTTACATTGAATTTTGGGTTCCCTACTTTCCACACCCAAAACAGATCAAGATATCTAAATCTCAGAAAGCACATACTATTCAGTGAATTTTAAATTTGGAGATATCTATATTCAATTAGCACCTCTCTTTTGGTCTGAAGTTTTGGAAGTATGTATAGGACTGCAGAATTACTTTGTCTTGAGCAGCATTGCCTTCTCTACGTCTGAATTCTGCTAAGATTTAGAAACCTAAAGACTGTTTCCCAAAGGATCCAATCTAGTAACTGTACATCGGACAGTCTCATGAACTTTATTTTAAATTATTTATTTTAATTTAAATTTATTGGAGTTGAAGGGAAATAAATAATTCCCTGCAATATATTTATGAAATGGGCTACATTCAAGGGGTAGGTAGCATCGTGTGTGTTTGAAAAAAGGTGTGCCCTGCTTGATTGTTTATATAGAATTATAGAATTGTAGAATGTGTTGGGTTGGAAGGGACCTTTCAAGGTCATCTAGGCCAACTCCCCATATGTTTAGCCTAAGGGAAGGACTTAGCATCTGAACCCAAAATGGTTAGAGAAGCCTCTTTAGATTCAAGAAAAAAAACAAAGAAAAAAGTGGTTGGTTGAACATACCTATTAAGCGTCCCTCTAGACTCTGTCCATACTGAGAATGTGTTACCCATGAATAGTGAAACCTTGCCAAGTTCAGTGACTTTCTGCATCACCGGTAGCACTGACCCGCATCCTTACCCTGGCAACAACCACTGACACCTGTACAACAGGCAAACCTGTAAACAGCCAGGGAGCACTCCTCAGCTCAAAGGCTGACTGATGTAAACTGGCCAGAGCTGTGCAATAATCTTAACCTTGGACTAGTGCCTGTGATGGTATCCTTCAATTCATAGATATAGTAATGACTTTCCATTTTCTTTTCTGTTTCAGTTAAAATATCAGAAATAATGAAAGAACACTGCAGCCCACTGGCAGCTTGTTTTCAGAGCGTGTTGCCGAGGGCATCTGTTATAGGTTCTGGAGTGCCATAGACAGGGTGTGTGGGTGTATTTGAGGTACAAGACTTGCTGGAGATTAGAGGGATGAGTAGAAGGTTAGGGGAGGATATCAGGGTGGAGAAAGCTCTGGGTGCGGGAGTGGCTCAGCTAGTGCAATCCCAAGCATTTTCTTGGAGATTTCTAGATGGTACAGGTGAAAACCATACTGGAGAGTAAGTTAATAATTAAGTAGTTTGAGTGGTTGGGTTCAGGGTTTGAGCTTGCTCTCTGGTCCTATTTTATTTAGCACTGTAGACATAGCCAATTGAGATAAGGTTTTACTGCTGGGCTCATTTTCTGCTAACCCAAAAAAATGTTCAAACATGACTAGATAAGGAGACAGAGGCGGATAACATCAGGCTGGTTTCATTAACAAGGATTCCACAAAGGTGGCAGAAAATACTTGTTTTTCCCATTCACAGCTGAAGGAAACTATGATTTTACCCACTGCTCCACATACATGTTTAGTGGATTTTATTAGAATGACAACGCTGCAGGGGACAGCAGAGCAGAAATAGGAAGTAAAACAGAAAAACAGAGGTGCAAAGAAAGAACTATGAACATGTTATAAATCAAGAACTACAGAAAGAGGTAAAGAGGAGTCTTAAATAGGACTTTCATAAGTACAGTAAAGATTGCAATGACACCTTCATTCTAGTGCTACAGTAGACCTTTAAGAAGGACTATTGACATTAATATTGTGATACTGAATTTTATACAGATGTTTGTTATAAATAGAAGATCCAAATAATAAATGAGTCTAGAGATACATCAGTAAAACAGAAAAATTGCTTGATTTTTAAAAAATGAAATGACTTGATCAACCTTGGTGTCCAAATAAATATGTCTTAAAAATTATGTAAATAAATGTCATTCTGTTTCCTTGAAGGGTCTTGAGACAATGGGTCCATAAAGTACAATAATATAATAGCTATCCACATCCATTCAAAATATAAACAAGGAAATACAGCAGTTTAATTACTTCTTATTAAGTTCATGGATTTTTTCATTAGCAATTTCTTCTACGTGATGATTGTGTAGATTACCAAAATATACTCTTATTCTTACTATGACTATTATTTGTGCATCTTTGGTTGAAAATGATTATAGACAACTCACTAATGGCAACAGAAATGACAAGAGACTTTTCATTTGGCAGGTTTACAAAACAAAGTAATAATACAAATTGTATAATGTGAAACCTAAACAAAAGTAAAATAATTGCAATTATATTTTCAGTTTTAATAGTGTTTTAAAAATGTAGAACACCAGTGTTGCTCCTTGAAAGAATTTCTTTTCATGTCATTTTCCTCACAACACTCAGTGCTGTTGGTTTTGTGCTCTAGTTATTTAAATGGATGTTAAATCCCTTTTTTAAACATGGTAGGTGATTATCAATTACATGCTTATACTATTTATGTCAATACGACAAATTTAGTGCTGAGATTACACCCTCAACCAGGTGTATTTTCTACAGTAGAAATGCACGTCTGTAAAGGACTGAACTGCCAGATCATTCTCCATTCAGTGCTTTTTACCTTTCAGTTCTGTTATGATTTCTGAGAGTTAGTCTGAGAGGTACTTCACAAAATAATGGCCTGAAGTGAAGAAGTGCTGATCAAGCCTTTTGTCACTGCAAAGTAAATCGTCAGTCTGCTGTTTTTAGAATCCCATGGACATGACTTTATAGTGTGACTCTGAGAAATATTCTTTCAAATTTTTCAAGGGGATGAGCAAATCTGTGAGAAATGTTTGCTGAGAAATCAAGAACCCTGGTTGGGAAGGACGGTTAAGATATAACTTTAATACATTTAATTCCTTTGACTATCCCCTCACTATAACTCTTTCTACTTCTGGCAAGGGCACTAGCCTGTTATTTTTTATTGCATTGACAGCCATATAAGGCTGCAAAGGTACTGAATCAAGTACATTATTTACTAGCAAAGATGACAGTGGGAAAAGCTTGAATGGCAGCTCTACATCCTGCATTAACATCTAAAGATGAAGATCTGACAACAAATCTGTCATAAGGGCTTTGTACCATAAGGACCTCTCTTTCAGATTGTAGCCCAGAGGACTGCAATCATTTACTGATGAACCTGAGAAAGCCAGGTCTCTGATGTCAGTAAGAGAAATAGTGCTGTACTGCTTCTTCTGATGGCAGGTTACTAGCACAAAACTCAATAAACTTAAGTTAAGTGTGTGTATGCTGCCTTAAAAGTCTTTTACACTGTCTGATCTGCATAGATAAGATGATGGTGATCAACCTTAGCAACCCAGTCCAGTAATTTATTAAGGTAATAAATTTGTTCAGGTTCTGCTTGCTACTGTTTCATGAGTTTGGAGCCCCTAAATCATGAGGAAACAGAATTTAAATTAATTTCTTCATCTGTGCAGTTCTTTGCCTCAGTCAACAGAGACAATTATTGGCCCTACATGTCTGTAAAAGCATCTTTTTCATTCTTATATAAAAATAAACCCACCTTGGAACTAAACAACTTGCGGCCAAATTTCTTTTTTGCTGGGCTGATGTGATGTTTTCAGAGAGCAAGAGAGACTGGTTTGTACTGTAATTGGGCACTCTCCACAGGTGGTATTACTTGATAGTGAAACTGGGAAAACCTTTTTCTGTCCTTGCATCTTAAAAGGCAGGGAACAGGCTGAGATGAAGTGTACAAATATCACTGCGGGTGAAGCAAGGTGACCAAAATGTCCTGACCAGGACTGGAAGGGGTTGCTGTGAGACTTGGTGATGAAATGTCTTTTTTATTAATGCTCTTCATCAAGGAAAGAATACACTTCACACAACAGATGTCTTGACTTAAGGTGTTTGGAAGACTCTGTGAATCCCTTGTCAGGACAAGTGTGAGTCATTTTTGGGAGGAGAGAGAAAAAGCAGATTAATAAAAAGGAAAGGAACAGCTCAACATCAGAGAGATGTTTATCTGAGAGCCACATTCAGCCTCCTGCTCCATTCTGTTCCATGCTATGAGACATTGGTCTTATTTTGCCTCTAAGAGCAGAAATCCCAATTTCAGAAACTCCAATGAGGAGAAATTATTGTATGTGTAGTTATGTAAATAAACTTAGCTATACTGTAGCTAAATTTGGCTCAGAATTTTATTTGAATAAATGCCGTATTTCCAAGTAACTGGGAATCAATATTTGACTGCAGATATTTTCCTTGATGACATAAATGTCTCATACCTTATTTGTCAGTAGTTGTGGAAAACATGCTGGCATTTTTCCTGCTTATGTGACTGTATACCCACAACATGCTTCTGTTAGCTAATAAATCAGCTGAAGTATCGCAAAACACAGGTTTTTTTACACGTTATGGCCATACCTGAGGAAAGCATTTCAATGGATGTCTCTCAGTAAACAAAGGAGTGTCACTCTTGACTTCAGAAATGTAAAGGAAAGCTTTTGTTTGCCTCCTGTTTAAGATAACTTCATTCTACAAATAGATTTGACCTTTCTTCTCATAGATACTAAATCTACAATTATTTTCTAGAACCTCCTTATTTTTTAATTTTAATTTGTATTTCATCTTTAAGGAAATTTATAATTTATACCGAAGAAGAGGTTAAATTTCCCGGTTAACAGCTTGACAATTCCAATTGCTAAGGATTGAATTTCTATCACTATAAGCTATATTAACATGGTATTAGTATGTTGTAAAAGCTGTGAATGCAAAGCTTCATATTAAACATAAGCATATTTTATGACATAGCTTTTTATCCATAACTTTTCTGATTTGGTAAGGAAGCCTAGTGATAGTAAAAATAGCATTATGCCAGATGGGTAATAAAAGCAAAACAAAATACAAGGGGTGGATACTTGGACAGAAAAATCTATGAAATAATTGCTTACATAGCAATCAATTTGAACGAACAATTCCAGAACCATTTTTTATTTCTGTTTGTGAATTATTTCCACACATCAAAAACTCAAAAACTCAGATCATGGAAAGAAAAGGAGCCATGTGAATGGACTTATAAGCATTGTACCAAAATGTTTCTGAAGCTGATTCTGAGCAGCTGCAGAATTCATCACCAATAGCTACACAGAAATGCACATGGAAAGAAAAGCAATCCTATCTATAGATACAATGACATGCATCATTGTAACTGTTCCCGCTTGGAAAAAGATCTTGTGAGCTTTTTGGTTGGTTCTCTGGCAATCTGACTTGACCGTCAGTAATGGTCAGAAACCAACCACAGTGATATGAATTATTAGCAAAGGAATGTAGAGCGAACCAAGTTACATAATTACACAATGTATAAAAATGGTATTTTCAAATTGTAAATATCTCATTAATTTCTGGAAATGCAAACACATAAAAACATCCAAATCTGTAAAAAGCATATAGAAGGGTGTGTGGCATGATAAGACGTATGAAATTAGGACCAGTGAAAAATGAAATAAAGAGATTGGAGTTTCCAAATTCTGATTGCTTTCTCTTCAGATATATAATTTCCAGAGCAAATTCTTGGCATGTTTCTTTATCAAAAGGAAAAATAATTTAGTATATTCCATGACGCCCTTTAGGATTGTTTGTATTCTATGTTTGAAAATGAGACACCTAAGTCTTAGCTGTTCACCTTAGCTACATTATTTAATCAATAGGGGAAAATAGACACTACAGAGTTCCATCTCACCTAAGCATAATAATCCAAAATTGCTCCAATTAATTGTCCTTGAGATGTCTATTTCTGTCCATTAATTTTAAAGATGTTGTTTCTGTTGTTTCTGCCATATATATGCATCCCTGCTTATTTACTATATATACAACATACAGATACATATAACATATACATAACATCTATATAAAATATACACGTAACAGCTCAAAGACTTCTTTGCTTTCAGCGTATACATAGAAATGTATGCAGTGTATGTATACATTTCAGTGTAAGCCCAGACAACAGTCTTGCAAGCTTCCTTGCCTTGTTGGTCTTCAACATGATCCAGAAAAAATCCTCTATAAAAATGAAAGGTTCATCATTTTTCACTTTACTTCTGTGATAATGTTCCGCCAACTGTTGGCCATTATTTTGTTATACAAACCTGTAGCCAAGGAGAAATAAACTACGTAGGGGTTTAGACAAGAAAAACCTCAAAAAAACCAGTATCAGCTGGGAATACAAAACCGTTTCTAGCACTCATTTGCAATAGCAATGGGGAAAGGAGTGCCTTCATATTGTCTCTAATGTTCAGCTCTTTACAATGCCTGCTTATTTCAAAGAAGCTTCTACTGTTTCAAGAGATGTTAATAATTACAGGGGAAGACATATTTTCAGTGGAATGTGATGATTTTAATAGAATGTGAAGACATGAAGTAATAATAATGACTAACAGGTCACGGGTTAATGAAATCGTTTTTTAGTTCCCCTGCAAACTATGGTCGTTTTTCCTCCTTTTGAAAAAAATCACAGTGTTAAAATCTGAGTGTAAAGAGTTGGTTGCAAAGATTGTAATTAAAGTTCAAAGCCAGTTGTAGTAAGAGCCAGTTATAGCCCAAATATTGCATTGCATATGCGGGTAGGATATTGCTGCATGGTTTTATCAGCTTAAAGCTGTAGTATTTCCATTTTTATTGTTACCTGAGCAATCCATTTCTAGCATAGTTTTTCATGATGCTACTAACCCATTGTAAGTGCAAAGGATTTGTCCTTCAGACACTGCCTCACCTTCCTGTCAGATTTTGAAATGATTTAATAAAATTATTGTTCAGTTTAGCATGCTTAATGGTCTGGAACCTTTTTGTATTAACCATTTGCACATTCCTAATGGATGAAGAAAAACTGTGAGGTATATCTCTGTCAGCTATTTGTCAGTCATAAATATCACCTTATAACATTTGGACAGAAAAGCATTTTTTCCCATATTCCCTTATCACATGTTTTTGCTTCTAGCCTTTCTTTGCTTAGCATTACCATGTATCTTAAACTGAATTTATGAAGCTGATGTGAAATGAGGTGCATAAATACACCTTTTGTTGTATGCTTACGCACAATGTGGTAAGACCTGAATCTTTTATGTTCAGTAAGAAAAGTCCAACTTAAAAATGCAGGAGTTTGATCAGGTCCAGTGGAAGCACAGCATTATGTTAAAGGAGGAAAATCAAAGTATCAGGAGTGAATGCAGATTTAGATACAGAAAAATATTCAGTAGAATTAATTAACTTTATCTTTTTATTTCTAATGAGTGAATAATAAAGCTGTTTTATTCCAAGCCATTGTTATGCTTTATATCCAGTAAGAACTGGGGAAAAATGTACAGTGATTTGTACAAAAAGAAATTATGTTTGTGCTAGAATCAGAAATATGAAATATGTGGTAATTTCATTCTTGGAATGTCCCTTTTGTTATGGTAACTATTACATTTGTTTTTTATTAAGTAAGAAAGTTTATCTTTCATCTTAACAAATGCCTTGCTCTTTTACTTGCTAATGAGAAAAAATGCCTTTCACAGCAAATTTAGTTGTAAATTTTGTCAGTAGCGGTTTGTCCTATTTAACATAGTTATTTTCTGGACTTCTCTGTGTTCAGGTTATTACAGAATGTTATTGGTATTTTTGTAATTTTTTGTGACATTATTAGTATGGTGTCAGTATGTACATGGGACAGTCACACTGGAGTTGGAGAGAGAAAGTGAAAAAGAAAGCAAAAATGTTTTTCTCTTCCAAGGAGTTAGTAAATTCTTATGAATTCAGAAGTAAACTTCTGGGCAGTAAGTGGAACAGGAGAGGATCCTTCTGAGGAACAGTTTATTGCAAAGTTCAAATCAAACAAAACAACATACATTCTAGATTTTTCCTCATGAAAATATTTTTCCTTTCCAAAGTGAAACCTGTCCGTCCTCCATTAACTAATATGTTTTGAACCTCACTGCCTCTTGTCTCACATTAATACCCAAAACACGAGACAGCTGTACGATCAGTAAAGGTCTGTCTCCATGTCTCCCATTGCATTTCATTTTCTATATAAAATATATATAAATATTAACTGAAGAACAGATTTCAACATTACTGTAGTCCTTCACAGGAGTGAAATCTAGTTTCAGAATAGTTACTCACTTTCCCTCTCTTAACCAAGAACATTTAATCATTTATATGAAAAGAAGAAACTGCACAGAGATATTAATGTTTAAGACAATGACCTGGCATGTACAAAGGGCAGGTGAGTTCGGGAAACTCTCCAAATTTGAAATAAATATTTGGCTTATTCTTAAATCTATCTGTTTCCTTTCGGACTGATTACCTATGATCTCCCAAAGTCCAATACTTTGTCAAGATGCCATAATATGACTCTATGTAGCCAAAGTCATGCTGAAAGCACGGAAAAGTAAGTTATATAATGATGTACAATATGTTATTGGATACTGAGAAATGTGGGAAATGTTTCAGAAGGCGATTTAGTTCTGTTTAGAAGTGCAAATTAACTGAGAATTGGCACATAACTTATTAAGAAAGTTGTATGAGATTTCATGAGACTTGGTCAACCAAGATCAAATAAGAAACCCTGTTGTACTGAACATAAAATACAGGGTGGCATAGCTTATGCTGTGTTTCCTCATATGTTCAGGGTGCTTAAACCTTATCTGGAATCTTTATAGATTTATTTTCTAAATATTTTATATAACTATATTTATAACACGTTTTCTCTGCATTCCTGACATTCCCATTTATTTTCCAAGCATTTCCTTTCATACTCATGTAACCTATGCATAGTCTCCATTCTTCAACTTCCTATCATGCAAATAGGTCTAATATCCCCATTAAAAAGACAGGTTTCTCCCTAGTCCTATCTTAAGCAATTATCCTTACACACTGAATTCTAATAATTTCTTTCGCTGCCTTGACAGATTGCTTCATCTCTACAACATAATGAATTACATGTGCTTCACAAGCATGGCCATGAACAGAAGCTAGTTCATAGATGTTCTCTTCCCCTTCCAAGGGAAAAGGAAAGGGAGAAGGATGATTTGTAATGCCCCTCTTCAGAAGGGATTTTACAGCTCTGGTCTCAAGGAAACCAGCCATTTATGCTAACGGACATGTAGTCCAGAGCTCTGCCTGTCATCTTTGTGTGTGTGTGTCTATTCCAAAAGAAGAGTGCCTGCTTCAAAAACACTTGGTTCTGTTACACATATACTGAATTGGACACACAGGGAGTCGCAATAAGAAATAATAGCTGCCTTACAGATACTTGGTAGCTTTTGATAAGCTACAATCTCAATTCAACAATTTTTCTTCTGTTTTTTTCTGAAGAACTATTATTAGAAAAATTGAAAATGAAAAATAAATCTGTGGCAAATAAGGTCAGCCTTGCTTCTAAATATAATTTGCTCTTAGCATTCTGGTATTAGTGTTATGGCTATTATGACATTTCTGTGAATAAATAGTTCATATTATAAAGAGATCTATTTCCATTCCAAGTAATGCATTTTCATTTTTCACTAGAAATATTCAAGCAGAATGGGATTTACCAGTATTACCTAGTTTTTATTTTACAGTATTTTTTTTCCTGTTAGATACTCATATACACATTTGTACATATATAGGCATACATATATTCATATATATTTTAACACAATTTTGCCAATTTGAATTATGAAGTCATATAACTACTGCAAACAGAGCAAGCAATTCTTTTTGCATCAAAAAAAGATTCAATATATGAACTGTTATGATTATAATAAAAAATCACGACAGTGAAAACATTAACATTTCACATATGATGTTAGAGTGACAAAATTCCCTTTGCAGTGTGTCTTTACATACTTCTTCAGTCTTTCAGAATCTCACTTTTTTGTGAAAATTCTGTCAAAGAAATTAATGCAGTATGTTTTTAGGTAACCCTGGAATCACTATATTTAGAGCTCGAACACAGATCAAAGGACAGCTATAGGAGTTAAAGAGAAAGGAAATCCTTATGGTCTTTCCACATCTGAGACTCTATGGACCATATGTTTGAATGAATAAGAAAATAGAGCTGCAATGATTAGACAATTTAATGTTATTTTAGAACAGCTACTGCAGGTGAACAGAATTTCTGTGAAACGAGAAGACAGTCAACCAGTTTAAGCTTGCAGGTATAATCTCGGAGGATAAACTGTGCTTCGTAGAATATTTAGCTTTCTGCCAACATGAAAGTATGTTCTTCTGTTTTTTATTTCTAGATGACGAATGCCATACTCTTATAGAGATTATGTCTGATTGCAAAATTTCAATGCAACTGGGTTTTGTGTCCGTATGTTCCTACGAAGAAACATGTACCTTAAGTACCAAAGCTAAAAAGGTTGTTAGTTTTGTTTGCTTTTTCTTTTTTCCACAGGAAAAAGAAAACATATTTGACAGGGTAAACTTTACATGTTTACACAGTTGAATAAATACTTTACAGGGAAAGTATCAATCAGCTTTCTGTTGAGATGCTCTGGGGTAGTTAGAAGACATGCTTACTGAAATTAATCCTATATTCATAGTTTTTTTAATTTGCTCTAGTACATAAAATAAAAACAAGTTTTAGTTTGAGAAAGTAATTAATGGCTGCCTGCAACTATGCCTGAAATATATAATCTGGGAACACTCAGTCTGGGTCTTTGGACACAAACGCGTGTTTGTGTCCAAAAAAAACCAGTAGTGCATTATCTCCTTCCCTCTTGTGACCTAGTTAACATAAAAGGAAATCTGGAAGTGTGGCCAAGCCAGGAGCCATGGCACGTTTCCCACCTCCCTGAATCAGAGAAACAAGTCTGCAGAGCATGATGGTTGCCTAAAAGAAGCCAGACTATACTAAGTTCAAGTAGAAAAAAATATTTTGACTAAACACATTCCCTTGTTGAGATCTCAGGAAAAGTCATTAATAAAAGAGATGCTGTTTTGGTAATAGAGAACATTTCTTAAGTTTGAATACCTGCAAAATAAAAGTACATAGTAAATTACAGCTGGATTGAAAATCAGTCCCTTTTTGTTGTGACTGCGAATTATCTCATGTTTCTCTTTGAAGTGCTTACTATAGAAATATGAAAACTAATTATGGACATTTCCCATCTTCTTTTAAAGGACAGATAACTTCATAATATTTTGGATTACTAGCTTGTATTATACTATTTAAGCTGCTAACAGTGTACAATAACTCCTTGATATTATCTTCTCTGTTCCCAGGCAAATCTTTCAAGCTCCATATCTGATTAGAAATAGTTTGTATGAAAATATGACAATTTGGAGAAAAGTCATCTTACCAAGTAAAAGAAATATCCAACTAAGAAAGAATCACTCAAAATTTCTTGAATCTTTGAGTCCAAGAGTACCCCAAATAACAGATTAAAAATATATTTGGGGCCATTGCTTCTGTGGAAGCAATAGTCTGTGTGACTACTAGAACTGATACAAGTGTAATATGCAGAGTATTTATCATTACTGTTCATCAAATGAAACAAGTTTCAAAGAGAAACACTTGCAGCAAATTATGTGTGTGGAGCATTATTCTGTATTTTGTCATTATTCAGTGGACTTTTAGAACGGAATACAAACTTGTACTGTCTTGTTTCAAGTATCTCTAACTAGTTTTAAATTTGTCTTACATTAATGTAATATGCACTGTAGACATTGGATGAATGTGCCTGGTGAATGAACAGGTAAAAAAACAATCACAAGTTTTGTAAAAATCTCAAAAACTCTGAATTTACAGGATTTCTGGAATTTATATGATTCAGTTCAAATTTGTCTCAGTCTTCATTTCTGTAACTAGGTATATAACACAGAAACTTTAACATAACGCAGTTATTTTACTTGTTGAACTATTTTAGAATCATAGAATAGTTTGGGTTGGAAAGGGCCTTTAAAGGTCGTCTGGTCCAACCCCTCTGCAATAAGAGGGGACATCTTCAACTAGATCAAGTTGCTCAGAGCCCCATCCAACCTGAACTTGAATGCTTCCAGCGATGGTGCATCTACCACCTCTCTGGGCAACCTGTTTCACCTGTTTTCAGTGTTTCACCACCCTCATCAACTTGTTTCAACCTGTTTTCAGTGTTTCACCACCCTCATCATAAAAAAATTCTTCCTTATATCTAGTCTAAATCTACCACCTTTTAGTTTAAAGCCTTGTCCTATCACAACAGGCTCTGCTAAAATGTTTGTCTCCACCTTTCTTATGAGAAGCCCCCTTTAAGTACTGAAAGGCTGCAATAAGGTCTCCCTGAAGCCTTCTCTTCTTCAGGCTGAATAACCCCAACTTTCAGCCTGTCGTCATAGGAGAAGTGCTCCAGCCCTATGATAATTTTTGTGGCCCTCCTCTGGACCCACTCTAACAGGTCCATGTCTTTCCTATGCTGAGAACTCCAGAGCTGGACACAGTACTCCAAGTGGGGTGTCACCAGAGCAGAGTAGAAGGGCAGCAGACCTTCTGGTCACTCTTCTTCTGATGCAGCCCAGCATGCAGTTGGCCTTCTGGGCTGTGAGCGCACATTGTTGGCTCATGTCCAGGTTTTCATCCAGCAGTACTCCCAAGTCCTTCTCCACAGGGCTATTCTCAATCCCTTCGCTCCCCACCCTGTGTTGATATCGGGGGTTGCCCCACTCCAGGTGCAGGATCCTGCACTTGGCTTTGTTGAATCTCATGACATGGGCCCACTTCTCAAGCCTGTCCAGGTCCAGAAGGTTGGCATCTCATCCCTCAAGTGTGTCAACCACACCACTCAGTTTGATGTTGTCTGCAAACTTGCTGAGGGTGCACTCAATCCCACGGTTTATGTCATTGATGAAGATGTTGAACAGTACTGGTCCCAGTATGGACCTCTGAGGGACACCACTTGTCACCAGCCTCCATCTGGACATTGAGCTGTTGATCACTACCCTCTGGATTCGACCATCCAACCTATTCCTCATCCACCAAACAGTCCACCCATCAAATACTTATCTGTCCAATTTAGAGAGAAGGATGTTATTGGGGATTGTGTTAAAATCCTTAGAGATGTCCAGATAGACAACATCCATAACTCTTCCTATTATTTTACCAGTCTTGTTTTCCGCGTTACTTTTCTCGCTGTCTTTAAGGAACTGATGCCTGGATAAACCTGCAAATCTACAAAAAATCAACATTTACCACCCTACTTCCCCATGAGCCTTAGCTTAACAAGACCAGATCTAGTTCCCAGCATTCATGTAAGGAATTATTGCCAGTCTCAAGTAAGACAGCCAGTCGTCCAAGTCAAATATATCCTGAAGAACCATTGATGAGAGGTGTTCCAAAATGCATTTCTGTTAAAAAGGATAGGAATGTTTGTGTTAGTTACCTACGTAACATTGTTGTGCCTGACTGCAGGTGGCCAAGGCGGTCCTGCTGTTCTTTTGGAATCACTAGTGATTTAGATTAATGGCATGTGCACGATGTAGAAGAAAAACACAAAGCTTACTACATGTTTTAGCATTTTAACTGTCTTGAAAATCTTTACAACTGTATATTATTTCTTATAGAACAATTGCACTATGACTAAATCACCGAGATTTATTATTTCAACACTAAAAATATGTGAGGGACAATAATCTCTTTTAAGAACATTTTCCCAGGTGATAAAGTTTTTATTTCCTCTTCTAGTCAAGATAACTACTAAGGTAACATGGGCAAAAAGGGTTTTGTTCATCATTAGTTTCACTGGCACTAGGGGTGGAAGATCTTCAACTGGTTGACAGGAATGTGGTTTTAGAAACTTCTTTGCAGTGTTGGTAGGTTGTGGGGAGCTGTTGTTCAGCAGTGAAGGTTGGGAACTTTATTCCTGGACTGGAATTTGAATTTGAGTGAGTAAAGGTGAGAAGTCTTCTGAGGAGCAGAAGTTATTTCAAAGCAAAATGGTAGGTAACAGAATACAAAACCAGGAGTTGGGGACCCTGGTTTGCTTTTTGAAGCCACAGGTGAGGACATGGTAGAATTGTATTTCCCCCCTCAAGCGAATAATACTGCAAGATGCCATTAATGCTCAACTCTTTACTGAAATGGAATTTCCTGACAAAAAGTGAGAACACAGCAGAGCATTGCCAGAGCTGAGAAGTTTTGAGAAGTATAAATTCAAAGGCTGGATTTGTTCACACATTTGTAGCATCTTCTTTCCCTGGTGAGTGGAAAGATTTGTAATAGTATCAGTTTATTGCTGATAAAGTTGTATTCTTTGACAGAACTCCATATACTGTACTAATAGTGTAAGTACAGAGAAAAAAGTGGCTCCAGAGAGGCCTGTTTTAGAATATGAAGTAAGAGCCTTTGTTTTGTGGGTTTGTTTTTCTTTTCTGTTTCTCACAGAAATAGAAAGGGAAACTTTAATGCTAATGAGGAGTTTTACACAGGCAACAGATGATAAAGAGATGTCAGAGTGTGTGTTTGCATTGTGAGCTTCCTAAGGGACCAGTAGGAAATTGACCTAGAGAGCAGTCACAGCCCGTACATATCAGGCTCCCCTCAAATTCTCTGCAATAAAGGAAACCTCAACTGTTGGCAGTATCAGTGGGCTGCACAGGAGACATTGAAGACAAACACATTTGGAATTTTGTGCTTGAAATAATTTCTGTTATATTATTATTATTATCTCTTAACTGAAGACTAGGACATGTTTTAAGTAGCAAAGTATTCTATGTTATCCTACATTATATACATTTTTTGTGTTAATAATTTAAAATTAAGAATTCAATCAAGAGTTTGACATAGAATGAATCCTTTCTTTCTTTTTTTTTTTCTTTTTTTTTTTTTTTAATTTCTGTCCTCAGCCAACCAAAAGTATATTATATAGCTCAACAATGAGTTTCCCTCTTGGATTATTGCAGTACTCTTAAAGCATAAGAAAGATTTTAGGGCTCAGAAAGCTCTGCAAAACCTTTCCATGTAAACATCATAGTGTAACCTATTTTGATATATCATTTTCTTTAGATTCCAGACCAGCTAACCAGATTCAGACACACACATCTCTATGTTTCAGCTGAGAATTTCAAGGCTGCCTGTGAGGTGAAGTGTGGGTCTCCTGTTGACAGTACTGAAGACTATAGGGACTTCATTAGATATAGTATGTGTAGAAAAACAGGCATGTTTATAGATGGTATCTAGAGAAATAGCACAACAGGGAAAGATTTCAGTTATGCAATGATCCTTTAGTAAGACATCAGGATTATCAGGATAACATGGTACATAGAGGAATGGTTTTATGTAACATTTTCCCTAATTATTTTTTTTTTTAATTGATAAATTCCCTGAAGAAACTCAAGGTATGGATGTATGTCTTTCAGGAACCAACATTTATGATCAAAAGTCTTACCTGCTGAAAGGGAGAAAATCAGAAAGCAAGACTATAGACCTAAAATTTGGGGAATCATAAGAACTGTAGGAGGTGACAACTTTTTTTTTCTTTTGAACCCAGAACTTCCAACATGAACTGCTTATGTCCTTGATGTTGGGTGGTAGAACTTAGCGTAATAATAATGAAATTTTGATGGCATCTCTGCTGCATCATCTAGCTTTGTAAACTGGGGAGAAATCTTGTTAAAGTTTATGACTTGGCAGTTTCTAATTCACAGTTAATTATTTAGCTTTTAAAAAAAAACAAAAACAAAACCAAAAACTGGGGGGGGGGGGAGCTAAATTTGCAGGCTTTTGAAATCCATTTAAAAGCATTACATCATGTGACAGGATGCTTGGGCTACTCCTATAGAGAGAGGTTTCTATGTTAAACAAGGAAAAGTGTGGTTAGTTGTCCTGAGAGAGTGTGAAAGTTGTTGCAATGGTCAGGTTGCATGAGCACAGTTTGCAGCACTCTCCGGCTTGGTCCAAGTTGAATTTTGGAATTATGAATTTTGTATGACATTTGGCCCAAGCTTTTGGAAATAAAATCCTTGGTTACTTGATACTACAGTTGTGATTAGAAGTACTGAAATCATGCCCATGCATCCCAGACAGAAAGGTGGGATTGACCAACCAGAGACGTCCTCTCTACAGCCCTTCTCAGGGCATTTGTATCTAACTGATGGTCATGTGGAATTTAGCTCTGCAAATACCACGTGATGCGCCTGGAGACAGGTAATGCAACTTCTGCTATATGATGAGGCACATCAGTAAAAGGAAGGACTATGAGTACATTAATCAGTTATCAAATCAATAAAACAGTATTTTGGATAAAAAAATAAATAATAGGAGAAATTAGAGATTATTTCCCATAGAGGTAGAGAGCATTAAAGATACTGGGAAGTATTGTCTTATGCACTAAGTTGTTACCTTCGATGATCAAGATGGGTGAGCTGCATAAATATGTAAAAGATGAGAATAAGTAGAGAATAAGAGTCAGTATTACCAGCAGGTATTGCAAGAGCGAAAGAATACCTGTGAAAGAATATTATTACTATGTTTTATTATTTTTAAATATATCAAAAGAATAAAATCTATAGAAAAACTATTAACCTTAAAGGATACTGTTGGCGTATGATCAGAAGGTACCATGAATTTATTCAGGCTGGAAATTTAGAAGCTGTCTTCACAGAGAAAAAAGAAACTTCCTTAAACTGATAAGTTGACTATAATCAGAAGTTTCTGTGGATCTTTCATTAGTTTTCAGTGATGCTTCCACTAAATGCCCTCTCTATAAGAAGACCTTTGATATTTATTGCAGAGACAGGGTTTTGAAAAAGAAAAAAGTAAATGTAATGATATTGCTCCTTTGATGGGCAACAAAATGTTGCCTCCTAGAGCATGTACCCATTGGAAAATAGTAGACATACTGGAATAATTTTGGAAAGTGTAGTCTGTAACCATTTACTTCAGTAGTGACCGTACTAGGCCAATATAGGACAGAAGACTGGGCTGACAAGATAGGAATGAAAAAGATACTGGGTATAGATTGCATGTGAATTTGGGTGGCAAGAGTAATAGAAGTTTGGAGTTTTGTCAGGTCAGAACTTTTGACAGCATGAAACTTATCACTTCAGTCCTGCATTACCTACAGTTTGTTCATCGCTTGTGGTTCCTGTACATCAATGTTGTCCATACTTCTTTAAGAAAACCCAGAAAAACAGATGAGGGATAAATAGGAGCATTCTGAATAAAGTAAGGATATTTACCAGGCCTATTGTTATATTTTTCACAGAGTCCTTTGCACTGGGCAATATTCAGTGTTGACAGTTTTTGTTTTGAACAGGTAGATGAGTTTACTTTATCTCTAATTTCACTGCTAGTATGCTTGTCACTTACAGGGCAAATATATCAATACCAGTGGTCAGTACAGAAGGCAAGGCATTTAGACCCCTTAAATAATTATTTGGCTTGAGAGGTGACTAACATGGCAAGAATAGGTAGGAAATTTTGGGCTGCATTCTTATTTTTCTGGAGGATTATTTTCTCTAGGATTATGACAGTCCTAGATGATGAAAATCTTCAGGGTTCGTCTTTCACAACACTTTGTACTGAAGTTGAACTGAAACTGGTGACTTATCCATCTACTCTCAGGTTAGGGTGATAATGCTGAAAAGACGGGTCATGACACTTGCAGAAGAGTGATTTTCATAGAAAAAAAAAATTGTCTCAAGAGCATTTATACAGCCTCTCCAACAAGAAATACACAGAAAATGTTGCTTAAATTGTAGAGTTAAATATTTCAGTACTCCAGAAAAATCAATTTAACCAGGAAAGGCATAATTCGCCTGATTTTTTAGGGGGAACTGACTTTAATATTTGAGGGGTTTTTTCTGTTTTTACATCTAGATGTGGTCAGACGTGACTGACGACTCATTTTCTAGCACCACTGGAAGTATGCCATAGAGCGTCCATAAAGATGTTTTCTTCCCTGAAGACACTTTAGTAGATTTATATGCATGATGCAATATTGCACAGAGATAGCCAAGTGTATTGTGAAAGAGCTAGCTTGGTTACATAGTTATCTGAGTATTGTTCAGCCCGTACTAATATATCTTGTTTCTCAGACCATTGTTCTGCACCTTCGTTCAGCAGTGCATTTGCCGTCAAAATACAAGGTTTCTCATGTTGCATTAAGTTGTGTTTCTACCGAAAAACTCAGGTGGAGACATTGTAGCACTGAGTCCCACAACTGAGGGAAATACTATTTACAAGAGTCTTGGGTAATGTTTTTTAACTATTTTTGTAGGTTTTGACTTATGCAAACAATGATCTTGGAATACCTTTAAAATTAAAAGTTGACCCCTGAAACAAACATATATAAGAGCTGATTCTGGGGATGGCTGATCTAGATGATGACACTGTGAAACAATTCCAAGTGTTCTGTCCTAATGTTTGTATTGGAGACCCCTTGACTTCAAACAAAAATAATTTTCTACAAGTGGTGCCTTCTCTTTTAGAAAAAAGGTAAACCCCCATGTTTTTTCCATCTGGTCTTCTTCATTTTAAAGATAGGTTAGAACTATATGGGAAAATGGCTAGCAGTTATACATTGTAAGTTTATCCTGGTACATATTTTTCCTGAAGCCATTAAGTAATGTCTACATGCTCTATGCAGCAGGTCTATAGGTGATTTCTGTCACACCCCCCTTTAGGTAGCCTCCAAATATTCCATTGCTATACACCAATATCTTGTAAGCATCCAATAGAAAGATGAGCATAAATTATTATGAAATTTATCAATATTAATATTGGTCAATGACTAGAGATCTGGAATCTCACACTACTGCTGATAGATTTTCACAGCTCTCTGTCCCATCTTTCTTTATTCATAATGTTTAAATAGCAATCTGCTTCCATTGTAAAGCTGCAGTGGGTTTTCCCAATGGAAAGTTTTGTCTGAACAATGGAAAAAATGACAAGAGTTACCTAATCACATTTCTGCTGCAGATGCATTTATACGCAGGTACAGCTTTACAGGTATTGCAGTCATTATGTAATAGCTGGCACACTTGTCTTTTCAAACACATCGCTTTTTCAATTCAGTACAGACATTCTCTGACAAAAGAAAGTGTTAAATTAATGCTGAGTGGGTTTGCGCCTTACCTAAGGATTAGGACAGTGATATTTAACCTATTAAAGCTGGAAAATGCTGAATTATAGGATGTGAAGTTGTTAATCTGCCTGTTTTGAGCAATGGCCTTAAAATTTCACAATATACAGATTTACACTTAGTCTTCGCTAACAAGGTCATATTTCAGAGGAAATAAAGCCCTTGATAACTTTGGGACAACACCTAACACCTCTTTTTAACTTTTTAAAGGTGAGGCTAAGTGAACTACAATGAGTTGAATTTACCCCCATGTGGGTTACAGCTAGGAAACAACCTCAAATATGCTATATTTTACAATCCCTTGCTACATTTGCATAAATTAAGTTGAGTTTTCTGCAGGATTTTCACTCTCACAACACTAAAAACTCCATGACAAGAAAAGGCTTGAATTTTTTTGCACTGATACTGGATAAGACACACATACACCTCTCTCTCTCTCGTTGAATACATCCAGTACTGACTCAGACCCAGATCTCCTCATACTGCCAAACTGCTCCATCTAATCCCTTCGTCATTCAATATCACTGCACTTAGCACAGTGAATCCAAGTGAAACGCATGTGGATTTTTGCCAGCTGGGGAGGAAGAGTAGAGCCAATGCTCAATGACATGTATTTTAGCATTATTTTTCTTAATATTCACAAGTTACATACACATCAGCTCCTTGCTTCCTGGTTTTCAGATATCTGAAAGTCACAGGATTAAACATTCTGGAAAGGAAGATGACTGTACTGGTAATTTAAATCCTGGTAAAAGACATTTTTCTCAGGCATTTATTATGTGCCACGTGCTTCAGATAGATACAAACAAACACGATTTTACTACATGCCAAGGTAAGTTGCCAAGAAACATATTACACCGAGTGTGGAGAAACGGGGAGGGGGTTTATGTGGCTGATTGGAGCCTCTGTACATAGTTGGGGACATGAAAAAAGTTTATGGAATAGAGCAGAGTGAGAAGATTGCATGGGATTCAGTAAGACAAATAAGGTAAGGTCAGAAGATGCTTTCATGATTTAAAGCTCTGGGGTTGGGATCTGAAGTAGATGACAGACACAAAGGGCTGCTCTGTAACGCTGCTGGCAGAGAGATTATAGCTGTCCTGGGACTAAGCAGTAGAAAACAGAAACATTGTGAATACCAGAGGGAATGAGATCAAGAACAGAATCTGCAAGAATTTCAGCAGACAGTTTAGCCCAAAAATAAAATATAGTTTTATGGATTTCTTTTGAACTTTGGGATGTCTTTGTATAGGGAAAGTGAATAGTTTTGTTCTCTGTCCTAAAAGAGAAGTTTCAGACTCGAGAGAGAAATGTATTGCTAAACCACCAGTCACCCAGCAAAACACGAAAAGAGACTATGATAACTGATCAAGGATTTGGTAGGACCTGTGGAAGCAAAAATAGAATAAATGTTAGAGAAAATGCATCATTCATCTCTGGTGTGGCTGTGCTGATGCAATGACATTGTACAAGGGATGATTACTGATGAGGTGATGAAAGGCAGTAGGGAGCCATGAATAAAGATATCTAAAGAAGGTCATAAACACATGATTCATCAAAAAATGAGAATCCTTAGAAACATTTCAGTTTTCAAACTGTTGTGCAAGGCTTCCTTTAGGAAAATGACTTTTTGAGTACAGAATCAAAGCAGTTCCTGCTTCCCTTCTGTTAACAAAATAAATACTCCAGTTTTCACCTTGGAAAGAGACTACACAGTGAAAAAATTGTCTTTTCAAAAAATCCATCAATGACTTTGCCAAAGTTGTCAAAGTTTATAACATTATGAAAATGAAATACCAGATTGCCACACAGTCTGGATCATAACATAGAAGGTAGGTGCTTTCATACTGCACGGTAATTATAAATCCATCTCCAGTTTCTACCTGCAGGAACAGCTACTAAAATTGCACATCTGTAATTAACAGAATAACTCTATCCTATAAAACTTTTTGCTGTAAGGAGAAGAAAAAATGAGAGAAAGTAAAAGAGAAAACAAAAAATATAGATGGCTTTTAAACACTAATTTGACTCTGCACAAAACTTAAATTTTACCCAACAGCCCTCTAAATGACATTTTGTCTCAATACAGTTTCAGAAATGCATGGTGGATAATAGCATGAATCTGAAAAGTTAATAAAAATACCTCAGTATAGGATTTCTTTAATATTGCCTTTATTACTGTAACACAGGCTGTATGTAAATACAGTTCTTCTACAGCTGGAGCTGACTGTAGAGCTAGATTGGTGTTATCAACATTTAACTGTGTAATTGGAATAGCAGTGCTATACAGAGAAAGTACTACCAACTCTCAGTGTCTGGCGATATTCAGGATTTCTGGATAATACTGTTATTTCAGATCTAGATAATACTGCATGTGCACCATACTGTGTAGTCCACTGTCCCAGATCACAGAATCACAGAATCACAGAATCTTAGTGGTTGGAAGGGACCTTTGAGATCATCGAGTCCAACCACATAAAAAAAAAAAAAACCACAACACACAAAACCAAACAAACAAACAAAAAACAACAACAACAAAAAAAACCACACATAAAAAAAGCACCCACCAACTAAACCCCACACCCACAACCTCACACACAACACCCCACCACAAACCAACAATCCCGGGCACTAGAGCATGCCCTGAAGAGCCGTGTCTACACGTTTCTTAAATACCTCCAGGGATGGCGACTCCACCACCTCCCTCGGCAGGCTGTTCCAGTGCCTGACCACTCTTTCAGTAAAGTAATTCTTCCTAATATCTAATCTAAACCTCCCTTGCCGCAGCTTCATACCATTTCCTCTGGTCCTGTCGTTATTCCCTTGGGAGAAGAGGCCAACCCCCGCCTCTCTACAGGTTCCTTTCAGGTAGTTGTAGAGGGCAATGAGGTCTCCCCTCAGCCTCCTCTTCTCCAAACTAAACATGCCCAGTTCCCTCAGCCTCTCCTCATAGGACGTGTTCTCCAGACCCCTCACCAGCTTGGTGGCTCTCCTCTGGACACGCTCCAGCACTTCAATGTCTTTCCTGTAGTGAGGGGCCCAAAACTGAACACTGTACTCGAGGTGAGGCCTCACCAGTGCCGAGTACAGGGGCACAATGACTTCCCTACTCCTGCTGGCCACGCTATTCCTGATACAAACCAGGATGCTATTGGCCTTCTTGGCCACCTGGGCACACTGCTGGCTCATGTTAAGCCGGCTGTCCACTAACACTCCCAGGTCCTTTTCTGCCGGGCAGCTTTCCAGCCACTCAGCCCCAAGCCTGTAGCGTTGCTTGGGGTTGTTGTGACCAAAATGCAGGACCTGGCACTTGGCCTTATTAAACCTCATCCCATTGGCCTTGGCCCATTGATCCAACCTGTCTAGATCCCTCTGTAAAGCCTTCCGACCCTCAAGCAGATCAACACTCCCACGCAGTTTGGTGTCATCCACAAACTTACTGAGGGTGCATTCAATCCCCTTGTCTAGATCATCAGTAAAGATATTGAACAAGACTGGCCCCAAAACTGAGCCCTGAGGGGCACCACTGATGACCGGCCGTCAACCAGATTTTGCTTCATTAATCACAACTCTCTGGGCATGGCCATCCAGCCAGTTTTTTATCCAGCGGAGGGTACACTTGTCTATGCCATGACTCTCCAGTTTCTCCAGGAGAATGCCGTGAGGGACAGTGTCGAAGGCCTTACCAAAGTCCAGGTAGACAACATCCACAGCCTTCCCCTCATCGAGAAAGCGGGTCACATGGTCATAGAAAGAGATCAAGTTGGTCAGGCAGGACCTCCCTTTCATAAACCCATGCTGGCTGGTCCTGATCTCTTGGTTGCCCTGCACTTGCCTTGAGAGCTCACTCAGGATGATCCTCTCTATGATCTTTCCTGGTACCGAGGTCAGGCTGACAGGCCTGTAGTTTCCGGGATCCTCCTTCCGGCCCTTCTTGTAGATGGGTGTCACATTGGCCACCCTCCAGTCATCTGGCACCTCTCCTGTTGACCAGGATTGTTGATAGATAATGGAGAGAGGCTTGGTGAGCTCTCCTGCCAGCTCCCTGAGAACCTTTGGGTGATGAGCTCATGAAGTCTGGATCCTCAACAACTTATGTCTTTGGAATGCAGTTTTCATAACATGGTCTATGTGTTTATTCTTTCTCGTCTAAAATATCCTCCCCATGATATATTTCATTACTTCGTAGGACATTATCAACATGAATACTAAATAACACCTTCCTCACCTGCAATAAAAGGAGGCCAGATTAACCCTAATATTGAGATTTTTTTTTTGTCTTCAAGAGTGGCTGCTCATCTAATTTATCTCACCCAAAATGTCAAAGTGTCTTATTAATTTCTTATATGTAACATCTGCGCTCCTTTAAATTCTGAATGAATTGAAGACAGAACATGCAAAACCTAAAATTGTGAAGCCCTGAGTTCACAATAACCATTTCCTAATGTGGATACTTTGTGCTGATACATTGTGTTGTATGTTGAAATTGCAGTTTTATTTGTTATCTACCTTCTTTTAATCTGAGATAGATCCTTAAAGGCATTTTTCAGTGTTGTTGAAGAAAAATGTGTTCTGTTTATTTTTAGATAACATGGAAAAGTTAAAAGTTTCATATAGGAATAAACAGGTTTTGGGTTGATATTACTTATATTATCTTTGGTTATTTTTCCATTTAGACATTTCAGCCAGTGCTTAAGCTTCATTAAAGTAAATAGCAGATACGACTTACTGTAAAGTCATTAATAAATAAGAAAATTTTTAATTTTCCTAACCATTAACAAGTATGAACAGAATGAAGTGATTTTGACTTCCTACATTTCATGAAGTATTTCTGTCTTAGGTTCTGAACTATGTAACCAGTATCTTAAAATTATGCAGTTACTTCCATTCAGACCTTTGTTTACATTTGATATGTATTATGACAGCATCTAAGGAAAAAGAAATTAATGATAAAATTAGTGACTATTCTTAAACTCTGAACTAACATATTTTATTACATTTTGTAAAGAAAACTTAGCAGAATGGAACATTTAATTGTTGGTACTAAAAAAAATCTTCTAATGATGACAAGTATTACTTATGATTCATGTCAAAGAAATCCTAAAGATCCTAAATCATGGAAGAAGAAACAGAAAGTAAAATCCAGATACCCACTGAGCTCAGGTTACTTTTCACAGTGACCCACAGACTAGCAGGCTTCAGAATTGAGTGTATCATCACAGACAATAGGGTGGTAACAGCTGCTAAAATAAAATGGATAATGGTTGTATAGGGATTTGTAAATAATCAAGTGTACTTTAAAGAGAGTTAGTTTCACCGAACTGAGACTCATTGCTGGCACCTCCAGGGAAAGAGTGAATGCTGAGAGAATGTGCAAGTTGCTCCTTTGAATTAGCTTTCACATGTGTAGTGCAGGAGTTATTTCTAGAGGTAATCAAACCTCAGGTGATCCGTTTGGTCTACTTGAGCATCATGTGTGATCTGAATCAAATAATCAAAATAAAAAGTAACCAGCAGTACATTAAAGAGGTGGATAGAAACTGATCCAGGCCCAGTCTACCTGGCAAATCTCATTTATCTGTTTTGAACAATGAAGGCTTTATACAGAAAAGCCCTTTCAGGAAGTGAAGGATTTAACAGTGTTAGGGATGTATGTTTTAGTGCTTATCTACATTAGTTCAAACTCTGAATCAAGATATGCTACACCATTATGAAGCTGAGCTTGCACACACAGACTTTAGCTCAGCCAGCCTCTGCATAGTGACAAACTCAGCCTGTTCAAGAGACAGATCTATAAAACAGGAAAATGTTTTGGAAATATAATCTTGCCAATAATCACCCGTTTTCAAGAGATTAACTTAATGAATATGAATTGGCCACAATCCACTTCAAAGGAATACTCAAAGATTTCAGTTTAATATCTCTCAGGCCTCCCCACCCTCAGCCACTCTTTTCTTCTGATCTGCAAATTTTGCATTACACTTTGAATTAGCATGTATGACTGTACCTATTTCTCCTTTGGGCAAACAGCAGTGAGGGGAAAAGAGGAACATGAGCCTTAGTAACTCTTCTCCCACACTGTTTCTCATGCCCCCAAAAGAAAAAAACCTATGTTCCTGATTCTAATTCCTTATCTAGATAACAAATGGACATGGACATGTATACTATTTTAGCCTATTTTCATAGCTAATTCCAGCTCTTCTAGCCTGGTGAGGGGTGGTATTGATAATTCATTAGCAGTATCTAATCCTCCTTGATCATGGCTACAATATAGATTAGTCTTCAGGGGTCTGCTGAAGCAAATGTAGCACCCCAGAAGTGGAGATGCAAGAGAAGATGTCAGAAACAGAAGTAGTGGTGGAGCAAAACCCAAGACTTCATTGTGAAAATGAAAAGAAATAGACAAATTATTTTAGCAAAATGAGAGAATGATCCATTAACATGTAAAGCTTTTAGATTCAATAGCTTTGTCCGCTCAGGACAGCGTACTAAAAGAGGCTTCTTTTCTCTACAGTGCTCTTCAAGATAACTTTACTTCTATTTTAACTAAATCAAACAAGTAATAGATACTTTAAACATTCAGTATTCATTTAAGACAACCCACAAGCATTTTATTAATTTTATCTTTTAATGTTTGAATCATCTTTTCCAAATTCCAATTTCCAAATTCCAGATTTCAGCCATATATTGTCTACTTATTTATTACTGATTGACAATTACTGCAGAGAACCTTTTGAAGATTGTAAAGCTGGTCACTCAGAAATTGATGAATGTCACAGCTGTTTGTCTATATAACCTTATTTAGATACTATATGGATTTTGAGATAATCTTTAATGATAAAATTGCTATCCAATTTTCTGTCTTACCAGTAAAGACAGCAGTCTGTGTAAAAGGTCAAGTGTATACTATATAGTGATAAAGTAATAATTTAAATTCCATATTAAGTAAAGGGAAGGAGAACCACATCTGTATAAATTGGTATAGTTTACTGAGGGTGGGGTCTAATATTGTAGATAAGCTAATCTAATTCCTGCTTCCTGTTCTTAGACCATATGTTCCATCTCCATCCTGTTGCCGTCTTATTGGCTTTTCTGTTTGTTTGCTTGGTTGTTTTCTTACCCCAACAATTCATGGAATTAAAGTGGGAGATAGATTTTTACATTTTTGTGGGTTAGAATACTTTTTTCCCTTCTATTTTTGTCATTGAATAGGCATATTATAAGGCCCCAAAAACTAGAGTTGTCAGAAGGCATGCAACAGAACTGGGGGTTCTACACTGCAGTCTATGATGTCAGTTTATCTTTAGCCACATTTTGAATTTTCATTTCTTTTTTCTCTATCAAATACAGAAAATTTAACTTTCCCAGAGGAGGGTCAAGTCTTAAACTAGACACTTTTCTCCTTTTTTAAAGAGGGAATTAAAAATAGGTAATAATAGTAGAAAATAGTTTTAGTGGAACACATTATGTGTCTACAAGGTAATGAAACACATCTTTCCTGCACAGAAAAAGCAGCAGCAGGATAAAACATAGCAAATTTATTGATGGATACTGTTCAAGAGAGCTACATCTCCAAAACTGAACATTACATTAAGCATACATGGACACTGAAAAGCAGCCTATTGCTCTGTCTGCAGACACAGAAAGAAATGTGGTGAGTAATCCTGGTCTTGTGCAACATACAAAGATTCAGACTGAGAAGCCAGGGAATCATTCCTAATTTAGGTGATTTTAGCTGGGTGCAAAGATAAATCAGATCTCGATAAGACAGGTTTCATAATTGTTTGGGAAAAGAAATACCAAGGCCAACTGATCAGACATGATTTTTTTCTTAAAAAAACCAAAATAAATAAATAGAAAAGGACTGCATACTGTAGAACAGAAATCCTTAGAGATATAAAATATCTTTCTAAGACATCTTTAATAAGAGAGGTAATACATCAGAAGAATATGAAACAGATAAGAGAACCCAATTATCCTGGAATATATGTAATAAAAATAGTGCTACCATGTTCAAAAGAAACCTCTCAATCTTAATGATGATTTAGGTAGATTGGTTATGTTTGGTATTCTAGAGAGTTCAAGAGCATGCTGAATGGATACTTTCTTCAGTAGCTAGATTTCAAGGGAAGGAGATGATCATAACGAATTCAAACAACTATAATAAAAAAATATTCTGCATTGATTGTGATAATTAATTAGTTTTTCCTTTAAAAAGAAGTTTGTACGTTGTTAATACTTTGTATGGGGAACTGTGGTTCTGCTGGCTTACATTTGGAGTTAAGCTTTGTACCTGAAGTACAGTCCCAAAAGATGTAAATATCTGAATCTATTCAGGTTATTAAGGTATGACATAGTGGATAGTTTAATCTAAGATGAAACAGTACAAGAGCATAACCAGACACTCAGATAAGTTCTGAAAATGGTTCTTGTTGCAGATTTAAAACACAACAACAAATATAAGGCTGAAGAAACCATAGAATTAGGAGGTGTCTTGTGGGATATGCATAAGTCTCAATAGGATAGAGGTGATTCCTTGAACTATAGAAGGAAAATGATGTACAAAATTTTGAGGGAACAGTACATTTCGGGGGAAGTTTTTATCTAGTCCAGTTGCTTTTCTAAGGGCCTTTCTGAATTTAGAAGTAGAAGTGCAGAACAGGTGAGAGATACCAATCAAAACATGGAGTTTGAAATTCTTACACAATTCAGACAGAAGGCAATTGTCCTGACTTTCGAGTACAATAAGTGCCAGACAAAGCTGTCACCTGATGCTTGTAAGCAGGGACTTGGGGGCACACTTGTACAATGGCAGGGTGATCGCTTGAGACTCGTAGCATATGCTTTCGAAGCCTGGACTGAACCTGAGTGTCAGTGTGCAGAAGCAGAAAATGGATCTCTAGCTGTACTGTATGCAAGGAAGGAAACATGTTGATTTCTTTTTCTTGAGGAAGACCAAGTTTGGTAGAAAAAGGTCATGAGATTCAAAAGATGACTACAAAAAAATAAGTTAGAAAAGTCTTCTGGATTTCAGAAACTTTTCTTCTTTCAGTTTCAGTTGTATGATTTACAAGCAGAGATGAAAGAAGAAAAGACTTTGTGGTAACAGAAAACTTGTTTTCATCTTGGGGTAGAAATGAAGTAGGAAGACATAGGAGTCTGAAACTGGAACTAAATGAACCTGCTCAGAAAAACTGCTTCACGAGGTGTGATAGTCCTCTCTCAGATGATACGGTCTGTCGCTGCAGAAGCTGCAACATAAAATCAAACTGCCAAAGATAATGACAGCTATTAATATCTTGCCCTTATAACAATTTAGAAGCAAATCTTTGTGACACAGATGATACTGTATTTAAGAACAACAGGCTTTATTCTGTGTTGTTTTCAGATGGTTGCTATTTTCCAGATGTGGTAGTACCAGAAATAAAAATATTAAACATAAAATTAGGTCAGCTCAGTTTGTAGTTAAGTTACTGAGTAGTATCCTTGTATCTGATCCTTTCACCTGCTCAAGTGTTGTTCAAGTGAAATCAGAAATTAGACCTTTAACTACTTAGACCAAAAGAATGGTACTGTGTGCTGTTGTAAATACTATAAGAGATTGCGGGGTTGTGTGTGCATGTGTGTATATATATGTACACATATATATACCATATATATGGAGAGGGGGGTAAAGATGGACAGGGGCAGATAGGCACAATGGATCAAAGCTGTTAACACCGTAGAACTGGGTTTATGTGTGTATTATTCAAATAAAATGTAAGAATATGGGAATAGAAAATAGTGGTCTTTGAGGAATTTTGCCTTATCCTGTGGAGGTGGTAGGTAAGTAAAAGAATATAAAACGTGTTTTCAGAGCCTTCATCAAGAGAAGACAGAAAAGAGGTGGACTCTGTGCGCCTGTCTTCTAAAAAAAAGAGCAAACTGTAGAGTGCAAAAGGATCAGAGGAAGTGCTGAGCAAAGAAACACAGAGCAAATATGTAGTAGTGTGTATTGTCTCTTTGGAAAGGGTTGTTGAAGGACAAGTAATGTGTAACTTTGTGTTGCAAGGCAACACTCTGGAACATTCTTGTAAAACTGGTTTGACGTCTGTACACAAGGAGAGCCAATTTGGATACAAGGACAGGTGCAGACCTTACCTCTTCTTTTTCAGTTCTTAGAAAAATATTTGTACCTTGCTTGATAAATAACAGAGGTTTGCCTTAGAAATGAGTCCAGGGACAGGAATTTCATTACCTGCAGGATAGCTGCAAGTGCAGGTCTTCAGCATCAGTGTTCAGTTTTCAGACATTAACAGCCACCTAACAACATTAATTTGCCCTGGAGGCTGCCCAGTTTCTGTCTCCTTGATTCTTAGTCTAGTTCCAGTGAACCTAATCTGACTGCACCCGTATTCTTTCTTCTGGTCGACTGTCAAATATACTCTTCTCAGCTCAGCTGCTCCATTCCCTGAAGCCCTGCTAATTGCCAGTCTTTTTTTCCCTGTTTTCTTCTTTCTGATCTGAGATATGCTTCAGTCCTGTTTTATTCTCTACAAGATCTATACCATGATCTGCTCCACTGTCCCTTAATTTATTCTTATTTTTCCTTACTGAGTCTTAGATTGGGATCTTGTCTCCTCTTTAGGTTAATGTCTAGGGTTCTTCCTCCATATTCCTTGCAGCCTGGTGAAGCAGGGTGTACCACAGACAGCCAAGAAGAGACAGATTCTCTACTTGTTTCTACAGTTCTAGCATCTGTGCAGTCCCACTCCTACTTTCATGACTGTGAAAACTGGAAAGTGAAAAGTCTGACTTTTCGTATAGTGACTCAATAGCTTTGGTTTACATCTGGGTTATATAAACCTCTTGCCTAGTCTCTGACTTCCTGAAGAAGCTATGAAAGAATGTATGGTCTAGAAGCACTCTGAAGATACGAGGGGACTGAGCACAGTGAGTTACCCTACAGATCTGGTGTCTGTGCTGGCTGGTCTAGAGCTGTGAGAAACTTAAACGTGCTAGAGATCTTTATTTCTCTGGCAAGTTTTTATTAAGCTTGTATTGGTGTTAACTGTCAAGCCCCTGAGGGCACAAACAGGCCTCATTTGCCCTGGCTAGCTTCACCTAGGGACTCCCACCCATACCCTGCCCATTGTTCCAGGATCCTCATTTAAGTTTAGGCTAGGGCTAGCAGTCCATGTATAAGCTATAATGTAGTTGTACCTGTGTTAAGACCTGCTTCTGGCCCTGACTCCTGGCTGGATCCCCTCTACAGACCCCAACTCTGGTTCATCACTCACTCTGGTATTGTCTGCAGACTCTGTTAGCAACTCTGCCCAACGTGGTCAGTCCCAGGGGGACAACAACCACTGGGGCCAATGTCACTCCTGGCTCCCCAGCCCTAGCAAGCAGCCATCCCTTGCTGTGACCTGACACCAGTTTGGTTCTTATATATGCAGTTTGGCCAGTATGAAGGCTAAAAAAAAAATATTTATCTCAAATGCCAGTGTTAAAACAGAGCAATGACACCAAAAGATTAAAGAACTGTCTTCAGTTATCCTTTCTCCCCACAGAGCTTCACAGTTTGCAGCTCCATGACGGCTTTAACATCACGAGGAAGTTATTTATGGAAGGCACTGTAGGTGGGGAAAAGAAAATTCCATCCCTTAGAAGAGTTGGCTGCTTATACTATTTGTCCATGTGCTAGATATCTCTGGTAAGTGTTTGTGTTCATGGCAGATTTCTGTAGTACAACGGAAGATGTACTACTTCCTGCAGTGCACTGACTCTTCCAGCCCTTGACTTGGGTCCTGTCCTTGATTGTACACTCCTTTTTATCGATAATAAGCACAGGCTTCAAAAAAAACATTGTACTTCTTAATTCCCTAGCAAGTTCCAGATTCTTCCTCTTGCAGAAAATGACTTTTGGATTTGCCTGAAAAAGTAATGAAGCATTTGGACCTTTGGCTTGTGAGACTTTTATTTAATTTTATTCCTTCTTCACAGCTTGGATTATGGAGCTGGAGCCGAGGGAGCAGGCGGGTATGCCTTCAAACTGTAATTTGCCTTCAGCTGTAGCTTTTCTTGGCGTATGAACGCAGTCCCCCAGTGTCACTGCTGAAGTGCTCCCATTCATGCTGTTTCTGTAACTGAGCACTTACAGCATACTGATACAGGAGCCTCTCTTTTTTTAAGGATGTGTGCAGTATAGTTTTGTACAAAAGCTATTACACTGGGTAACTATGGATTGTCTGAGGGGCTGGATGAGTTAACATCTAAAGGCACTTTTCCTTTTTCTGGTTGCAAAATTTTCTTTCTTCACACTTCTTACTCTTTCTGATTTTTATGATCTTATTCTATTACTTGATCATTGTTTTGCCTGTTTACTTTGGGTAGGAGGCTATTAGTGTATTGTTTGTAAATGATGAGTTTTCAAAGAGGGAATGTGTTGGTTTTTTATTTCTTCTATTTTAGGTATCCGGTTTTTCTCATTTGCTAATTATATCAGCTAATCTTACAAACCATTTGACTGTACTGCATGTCTGATCATATGGCTGGATTAGTTTCTTACCAATCTGTGATCAGTTTCTTCTTAAACACAAGAAGGGCAGCGTGAGAAGGGCAATGTGCAACTTTGAGTTATCATGTATTGAACACGACTTTTATTTAAAAACAGATTTTTTTTTTCCCCTTTGGCTTGATATATTCTTCTTTCAACATTTTAAAATGCTGCTTTTTTTTCCCAACCTTTCAAACTGAAATAGCAACAGCTGTTGAAGGATAGCTTCTCTTTCCACATTTTTTTCTCTTTATAATTAAAGTTGCTTTGAGCCTGCAGTATTTATAACTGAATTTCACTGTCTAGTGTGGGATTCCAACTCAGTATGGAAAGGTCTTGGGTGGAAGACTACATCAATAGAGATCTTACCCAGTATAAAAACTACCTTATACATATTAGGAGCGAGTGGTATTAGCAGATCTCAGTGAAACATCTCCAGACAATAGCATGCACCTTTGATAATGACTGCTTATGAACGATTACATTAGGTTCTAGGGGAGCAGAAGCCTCACAAATTTGGGAGAGGAAAAAAAAAAGCTACAGATATTGCTGAATGTATTTTTTTATTTATTTTACATTTTATTGTATTTACAATCAGTTTTAGTTATGAGAATAATAGGAGGACCATTAAGCCATTACATTCAGAAATCCTAATGATTCCCAAAGGTTTCTTCTCACTGTGAAGATTTCATGCTGTCCATAAATTCAACTGCAAAGGAGTACCTGACTTTTGGGGCAGGAAAGTTGAATGTGTCTCAGTGCAATGATAGATACATCAATTCTTTGCAATCTGTTCCGTATGAAACTGAAATGTGCTCTCATCATACAAGGCTATTGCAGCGTCATTAATATGGCAGGTAGTATGTTGTACAGCATGTTATTCACCCTCCCTCCCTATTAATTCCATGTGGATGTATCACCCCAATGCAGCAGATCACACAGTCTAGGAAAGGATGTGATAATGAGGGGAGACCTTATTAATGCCTATAAGTATCTCAAGGGTGGGTTGAAGGAGGAGGGAGCCAGACTCTTTTCAGTGGTTCCCAGAGACAGGACGAGGGGCAACGGGCACAAGTTGGAACATAAGAGGTTCCACTCGAATATGAGAA